>MEHQ01000823.1:157439-170696 GCA_008828725.1 Saccharina japonica | reverse complement strand
TTTTTTTTGTCCATCCCATTTCTTATCTGCTGCTGCTGTTGCAGAAAACAAAAAGACAATAAAACACGATTTCTGAAATGATACAGATTTTACGAAATACGAGCAAAAAGACAATACAAATAAAAACGAATTCTGAAATGATTCAGATTTCTTAGTTTGCATTTTTCTCTGTACAAGGTTTTTGCGCTGACACGCATCGCTTAACAATAAATGTTGGTGGGTGGTGTTGGTGATTGTAGGACTACCAGCCCAGGGACCAACCGACCTGATACCTGATAAAGATTTTACAAAATACGAGCAAAAAGATCATACAACAAAAACGAATTATGAAATTATTCAGATGTATTTGTTTACTTGTACATTTTTCTCTGTACTCGTACAAGGTTTTTGCGCTGACACGCATCGCTTAATTAACAGTAAATGTTGGTGGGTGGTGTTGGTGATTGTGGGACTACCAGCCGAGGGACCAACCGACCAACCCAGTAAATCTCTCACCCACCACGCACACCCATCAATTACCTGCCGGTCAGTAAAAAAAGGTTTATGTGCTGACCCAAATCGCTTAGAATAAAAAACGATCCCATCAATGACAATTATTTGCTGGAACACAGCAAAAAGAGAAGAGCCGCCAACGCAGTAGCTTAATGCAGTTAGGAGTTTGACCACTTGAAGGCGTCTGTCACGCTCCTCATTCCCACCGTTCTTGTACGACAGTGATGGCCTTATTATCTCACAAGACGGAGTGTCACCAACAGCCGTACTGTGTGCCCAGACAAGTACTGCCCTGTGCAGTATGTCCCAGAGAAAAGAACATGATGTGTTTATGTCTTGAATATTACAGCAGTACCCAAGGGAACACGAGGAGAAGAGGGTTGGAGTGGGTGTAGGTTGGAGTGAGATGAGGTGGGAGCGCGAGCTCCTACCCATCACGTCTGCCCACCAACCACAATCTCTCGCACGTTCCCGAACCACAAATCGAGGTCCAATTCGTTTTTTTTCGGTTTAAAATAAAAAAACCGACCGAAACCGACCGACTTTTCGGTGAGAAACCGAAAAACCGACCGAGTCCATTTTCATTTTCGGTTCACATCAATACCGGTCTTTCCGGGTATTGTACTCGACATGAACCATGACAGTCCCGTTCATTTATCCGCCGCGTACGTACGTACGATACTTCTATGATACTCATGGAGCTTTGGCTACTACACCTCTGGTGCGTACCAGTGTGTACTTAGCTTACTGCTGTACTGTCTTACGAGTAGCTACGCTATGCTATGATGCTGCTCTTTGTGTACGATATGAGTACGGCAGATTGCTATATGCTACCAGATAGTTCTTGGTATGTGTACGAGTGTTTACAAGAACATAAGATCTGCTGTTACATACTGGTACTGTGTATCACATGCAAACCGTGATACGGAACAGACCACTTACTCCTAGATGAGCAATGCGTACTGATGTATAGTACGAGCTACTTTGTAGCAGATGACCCTGTGTTATCCAGCAGCGACTCTATGATACCGAAAACTGCTATAATAGGTGTCATCTCTAACACCCTGGGGGAGATATTAGTAAGTATGTCTATTGTCGGCTGCAGATTTTCAATATGCATGTCGGCCTGTACCGTGTGTGGCGCAGCAGACACAGGTACTGCAGGAGGGCCACTTGACACCACACCACGATCTCATCTCGTCACATTATGCCAATACATGCGCGCCGAACCCTTCGAAATGTGGACCAATTGGCTAGTTTAGTCGGGAAACCGACCGAAAAACCGACCGAAAATGTTCGGTTTCGGTTTCGTTTTTTTTCAGTTTAAAAATAAAAAACCGACCGAAACCGACCGACTTTTCGGTGAGAAACCGAAAAACCGACCGAGTCCAATTTCATTTTCGGTTCACATCACTGCGTACAGCAGTGTAAACAAAACGCCGGCATGGATGCACAGCCCTTGTACGTACAGCAGTGGCCTTTTTTTTTTTTTTTTGGTCGATTTTTTTACGTCTGGGCTTTTTTATCTTGAAATTAGTATAAAAGCCGCTAAGTCGCGAAGTTACGGGCCGATTTCGATTCTGACCGAAGTTCTGGAGACCCATATTTTCACATCTGGGGGACTCTTTGAAAAAAAAAATACTTGACTTTAGTATGGATGACTTGATTTTAGTATGGAGATTGTTTATCTTGCAATTAGTGTGGACATTTTGACCCCGGGCCGCAAAGCCCTTCGAATACGCTGGGAACTCCTCCCCTCCCGCTGATCCGCCCCGTTCCAGGGGACGGAGCGAGCCGTCCCCGGGAGGCCGCCTTCCCCCGATCCCCTCTGGCCGAGTTCGGAACCGGGGCCCGTTCCCTCGCCGGGGTCGCCGAGGGCCGACGCGTGGGGCGGCCGGGGTGGTGGTGCGGTGCCGATTGGGGTCGGGTGGCGCGCGGTATAGAGCCGGTCTCCCGCGGGGCATACCGAAACCGGCATAGTCCTGAAGATCCGAAACGACGTCATCACCACCATCACTACCGAAGCGTATTAAATAATAAGGATATATATACAATGCGCACAGCAGTTCCAGGTCTGTGTGTGTGTGTGTTCTTCACATTAAACCTTCCTTTCTACCCGTCGACAAACGACATGAAACTTTGTCATTTACAAAATTAAAATTATAGTTTCATAAGACCAAAGGTTATGGTACCACTTTGTGGCTCGTTCATAATCTTATCAGCAACATAATGCCAAAGAAAATGGGTGTACCCCTCTCGTATGGAGTATGGAGACCAAAGTTGGTCCACTTTGTTCCCAGGATAGGAAAATCCAACAAAAAGGGGTGTCTCCCCATCATCTGACCCTTGAGATGATGCCAGGCACAATAATACGCCATCATCTTGTTGACAATTTTGTTTATTGTTCCGCAAATATATACGATAATAAATGCCTTGCACTATATACGAGGACGATACGTATAATATGTACGTATGACGTACACCGAGTACGTATACGAAAACGATACCTACCATATTTTGAGTACATACGACTATTATCTTGTTTTGGCCATAGGCGCTGCAGCTGCACACCCTTTCTCTTTGGTTGGCGAAATAAAAGCCGGGAAGAAAAAAGAGCCACAAAGTGGTACTAACAATATTGTTATCATCCCCGCAGCGGCCCGTCATCTCAGATGATAAGAGACCAGTAGGGTCCGTGTTCCGTGTGTGGCTTCAACGCCCCACCGACACAACCCCGAAGACAGAGAGCGGGCCAGCAGCATGAGCACTGCCGAGGCCACCGCTCCGGACGTGGTTGTGGTGGGATCATTGTATTCTCTTGGACGCTGTTATTTAATGTGTCTGTGCATCATGCAATGTCCCACGACACATTCAACAATCACGGTGGCTCATTCACGTCCCGTGAATTCCCGTGGGGGTTGCTTTCAAAAGTCCCGGTAATTCTCGTGGTGGCTGCTTTCCGCGGGAAGATTTCCCGTGGTGGCTTATTCCTGCGGGAAGAATTCCCGTGGTGGCCGGTTCCCGAGGGAAAAATTCCCGTGGTGGTCGGTTCCCGTACAAAAAAATCCCGTGAGTTCCCGTGGTGGCTAGTTCCCGCGGGAAGGGTTCCCGTGGAGGTCAGTTCCCGTAAAAAAAAAACCGTGCATTCCCGTGGTGGCTAGTTCCCGCGGGAAAAGTTCCCGAGATGAAAAGCCGTTCCCGAGGAAGGCCCTGAAAATAACCAATTCGCTTTAGAAGAGCTTAGTACGTACTCGTATATTGTCAATTGGGAGCAGGGTGGGGATCCTGCCGGAGGTTCTAGCAGACCTCACAGGCCCGCTCGGAATCAAAGTGAGGAGGGGGCTCCCAGGATCGAGCATCATTGCTCAGCTTGGATCAAGCTTGCGGGAGATCCGCGACACATGAAGGGTGACCAAGGAAGAGATGGCGGGCATCGTCCCTGAATCTTGGCTGGTATGGACTCTAGGGGCAGAGGGGGACCTGGCCCCAGAGGCCGACATGCTGGCGGCGCATGACCCCGTAACCACTAACTCACGAAAAGCCCAACAGAAGCTGGGCAAGCTGGTGAATCAGGACCGGCACGCTGCCCACACTGCTTCGCTGGAGGAGCTACCGGAGACAGCTCGCCCCCCCGGACCAGGCGACCCGCTGGGGGGGACTGAGACCAAGGCCTTCGCCAAGGCTCGCTATAAGAGTCTACAGGGGACAGGAGCCACGGCATGCCTTCGGGCAAGAGCAACGGATTCCCTACGTGTCATGCCCGCCGCAGAGTTGGGCATGGGGAGACGTTTCATTGGGATCGAAGAGCACATAGCAGTGAGGTGCCCCTACTGCGATGCAGTCGACGTGGACACCCGCCACGCACGCATCTGTCCCAGGGCAGGTGCGAAAGTGAACCAACATCAGCCGCTCGTCCACGCGATGTCCCGCACGTTGAAGCGTCTGGGAATTCAACACCAAGTAGAGAGCGGCGAACCGTTCACCATAGACCAAAATCTGCGGATGGACATTGTAGTCCGGAGAGGAGGTCTCCGGGACGCTCCAAACAGGGAGTACAGGGAGAAGTCCATCCTGCTGGACGTCACCCATGCTGACCCTCAAGCGCAGGTACACCTGCGAGGAGGTAGTGCTGATCATGGATCAGCTGCCTCTACCTCAGAGGCGCGCAAGCGCCAACACTACGCTCGTCCGAGACATGTGTCCTTCGACGAATGGAGTCACAAACTTACCACTTTATTTAGCGGTGGAAAGATTTGGGCGTCTCGGGGTAGAGGGCAGCACTTTCATCGACCAGCTGGCTGCTAGTGGTGTGGGGGGGAGGGACGGTGGGTCGATGGCTAGGAAAGGGGTGGTGAAAGAACGCCTGTTGCAAATCGTATCGGTGACCACACAGGTCGCCATTTCCAGGAGGGTTTCACGCTTCAAACTCCAGCTCAGGGGCCGCCAGGAAGCGAGGAGGAGCAGGGGGGGGGGGGTGACAGACCCACACCGATAGCGTGGGGATGGAGCTTGCGGCTTAGGACTTAAGAATTGAACGTAAAGAGTGCCGAATTCGCTATGTTGTACTGAATACCATCAATCCCACGCATGCTTCCAAGATGTTTTGGTTCGTACATATCATATGTACGAGTATGATAATTCGATCGTGCGTTCTGCGGGTTGTGAACGTCCGTACATAGGGTTTAAGAGTTTTATTATAAAATCATCACCGTACGCTCGTACAGGTTTGCAAACAGCGAACTCGCGAAAACTAATGATATGTACGTAAAATAGTAGATGAACTATGTATGCGCCGAATTCGCTATGCGGTACTGAATACCATCACTACCACGTATTTTTCCAAGCTCGGTGTACATATATCATACATTATGATAATTCGATCGCGGGGTGTGTGTATAAACATGCGTATGGTTTTAGAGTTTCTACGGACAAAGTATTACCACCTTTCATGTTTAAAGACACCGAATTCGCTCAGAGCTTCACAATTGTAGCTTGAACGGCCACACAGCGAGCAGTACTGCTCTGTATGTGCCGAGTTCGCTACGTACTCGTATGCTGTATTGAATACCACCACTCCCACCCAATCCCTCCTCCTGCTTCCTTTTTATTATTCCAAAAAGGCGCCTATTACTTATTGTGTGCATATTATATACGAGTGTACATATATAGTATATATATAATACTCTGGGCGGTAATATAAGGACCGCGAGGTATCGATATGTATGCACTAACGGTGTTTACATTCATGTCCAGAGTGCTCGCACACAGTGCATTATAACCAAATAGATCAGGTACCCTGGCACGCAGTCCTGCAGATCTGCTTGCAGCAGTAGGTATCATCGTGCATGTGTGTAGAATATCACTCTGTGTTTCATACATACCTGGCACATCGCTTTGTCTAAAACACATTGCCAAGGAAAGTTTAGAGCACAGCCGTAGCAGTGTAGTAGGTGTGGGTTTGCCTGCTCGTTGTGCAAACGCTTACCTGCGGCACGATGTCTTGCATGGTTGGGGAGGTGTGGGCTCCGCAAGAAGAGCGTCTCTCGTCCAAGCTCTCTGATGGGGTATCCGCTCTTCTTCTACACTGCTTCTGCTGCTGCTGTGTTGCCTGCTGCGCTTCTGCTGCTGCTGCTGCTGCCGCTGCTGCCGCTGCTGTTGCTGCTACTGGTGCTATATTGCTGGTGGTGCTGCTGGTGGTGCTGCTGCTTGGTAGCGGTCGTTGTTGTTGTAAGCAGCGCTCAGCACCTGGATGGTCCTACTGTCCAAGGGTCCGCTGTGGGGGTTGGCTATGATTTGGTTGATTGTCGGCTAAGTATTATAGCAACAGCAGTGACAGCAGGGTGCGGTGCTTTTTTGTAATCCCATATATATAAACGAGTAAGCCATCGTGCGCTCGTACTACACGGGCCAAAAGGTGCCGTACGCAATACCTGGTCCTCTCGACAGTCTCACCACGGTCTCACAGTATAATTTTAATAGTTTTCACACAAATATATATGTGCATATACTACAAGGCTTTCCTACGGAGTGATCAGGCCGCACGCCCATGGTCTTACGTGGAACCGGCAATCAAATTAAATTGGCGCGGAGCGCCAAAAACGGAGGGAGCGAAGCAACCGAGGCTTTTTCTTTCCTATAGACAGGCTTCCATGGTTTTGTTACCATTCTCGTGATATATACGACGAGTTCGTATCGTGTATGTTTTTGTCTGAAACCACCGAGTTATTGCACCACCGATTACGAGCATAGATGTCGGCGACGCAAGAAATACCGGTTACCAACAACAACAGCAGCAAAACCTACAGCAGCAACTACACTGGTGCATCTTCAACCAAAACCGAGGAGGAGTGCGGACAAAGGGTTTAGGCGAAGAAAGAAGCTAGAGCAAACAAGTGTACGTACGAACTCTCGCCCTTTTGGTATCATGCTGCCACTTGCTGGTAAAATATGTACGTACAGTACCTCCTACATTATTAGTACGTACTGCTGTTTTATACGAGAATATGCCAGCCACAAAAATAGGCGTTTGCTTTGGGCCTTATTCCATTTTCTTGTAGACAACAAAAATGTACCACGGCTCCTGGTATACCTGTATTCCTGTACTACAGTAGTAGCCTACAAAAAAGAGGAGCAACTGAAAACTGGGACGGGTGCAGAGTTTTGTGGCTTGTGACTGGTGTCGAGACCATGCGGGCATGTGGTGTTTGCTTGTTGGTAGGTTCAACGAGACAGGAAAAATATCAATCTCTCCTGCTATTTTATTATATAAAAGCTGCTATTCTGTCTATCTGTCTGTCTGTCTGGCTGTCTGTCTGTCTGTCTGTCTGTCTGTCTGTCTGTAATTGAGTACGAGTAGCGCTATCCAGAGCGGTTCAGCCCCACCTTGCCCCATGGGTAGGGAGGCTGGGTGCCACAACCGGCAGAACACTGGGTCCCATGCGGCGCCGAGCCGTGGCCGTGGCGCAATCCCGACGCAGTTCTGGCAGCCATCTAGCCAGCCTACCTGCTGACTTCCAATTTTGAATTACTATTCTGGCAGCTGATTGGTTGCCCAAATCCGTGCAAGTGGCTGCTGGCTCTTTCTAGAACATCGGTTCTGAAAAGAGCCACCGAGGTTGCGCCAAACCCGGGGAGGATAGGCTCCCATCCCCGGATCAGAAATCCCTCCATATATCTACAAGTCCGACCAACGGGGGACAAAAGCGGCGATTTCCCGGGTCGACACTGCCCCGCACGGTATGGAAACCCCACCACCATCAGTTGGTCACTGATTGGCTTAGGCTCAGGGAGCCAGCGGCACCCGGGGATGATAAATTCCCATCCCCGGGTCAGAAATCCTTCCATACATCTACAACTCCAACGACCCGGGGACGCAAACGGACATCCCCCGGATCGATACCGCCTCATAAGGTGTGGAAACCCCAATACCACGGGAATATTTTACGATTGCCTGGCCCTCATAGAGCCAGCGTGCGGCGAGAGTTGCCCCTCGGGGCAACGTCGAAGCCCCGCCGCACCCGGGGATGATAACGTCCCATCCCCGGGTCATGAATCCTTCCATACATCTAGAAATCCAACAACCCGGGGACAAAAACAGACATCCCCCGGCTCGATACCGCCCCGCAAGGTGTGTTTCCCCACCACCACTGGCTGTTTGATGATTTTGCTGTGGCGCTCTATGGGCTATGACAGTAAAAAAAGGATTGGGGTAGAACTCGATTTTGTTTACGTCTATTTCATTCACGATGCGCCCCAGTTTTCCAAAACAAAACAGAGGCATTCACCCTTTGGGGACGCGTATATTGTCCACAAAAACACCCTCGAGAGGGCAGGCTGAGAACCATGCCTACACCTCCCATGGAGAGCCCACGTGCCCTATCGCTAACATTCCGGTGACACAATACCAGAGAGAAGGGTCTGGGCGAATATTTAACCGAAAAGGACCAAGGGCAAGCTCAAAAAGCGAAAAATCGATATCCGGGTTCGAACTTGTTCCCGGTTCTTGTACGATATGGTACTTTTGGACCACGCCCTGAGACGTCAGCTATGTGCATGGTCTGCATTTATCTGCAAGGCGTGACGGCCCGTATCACACAGAGAGCATGCAGGAAGAGTCCGTTTGGAAATCGCCGTCGTGTGGGCAGAGCAATCTCGTGCGACGCGAAAAGTTGTTTAATTTTTAGCCCAGAGCGAGAGGAATGCACCCAGTCAGTCGTAATTCCAAGTGCTTTTTTTTTGGGCAGCGGCCAAAAAAAGGTATATCTGGTCCGTTTGCGGCCAAAACAAGGTACATACTTAAAATCAAGTAAAAAATGCACTCCACGTGCCCTGCCATTGGTCCAAAACTCGTTGTACCGGTTTTTGCCTCTTTAAAACCCAGGTATACCTGATTTTGTCTATTCTGCTTGACTTTCACCTTTTTTTGTCGTTTTTAAGCCAATCAGAGGCCCTTCGTAGTTCCACCCTATGCCCCTTATACAGACGCCGACGTCCGCGGAGACCCCCTCCTCCCTTCGCACCTCGCACTACACGCCACTCAAGCGAGACACACACATATATATTATCTGCCTGCACACCTCCGCCGAAATAATACGAGATAGAAGGCTCCCCTTCGGGATTGTGGTTGACTTGGAATACCAGGGGTGTCGCAAGCTGAGAAGGGAGAATACAGCAGCAGGCGTTCGTTCCTCGTACTATTAATAGCAGCTACTCGTATACGTAGCCACCGGGCGAGCACGAAGAACATGAAAAAAACTCTACTTTGCGTTGCAAGGAACAGCAAGTTCGCGGGGTGCGTTTTAAACTTGATTTTAGTATGTACCTGTTTTTGGCCCCGAACGGACCACAGGTGTACCTGTTTTAGGCCGCTGCCCTTTTTTTTTCCCAGTTGCATTTTTTTCCCTTCTTGTTTCGGCGCCCAAATGCGATGGAACAACTTTGACTTCTTCACGAGCACTCTGGTGCCCTTGCAAGGGATTTTGTACACTCGAGCCGCGATATCGACTATCAAATGGACAAATTTTTATCATCGCACGGGATTTCTCTGCCCACACGACGACGATTTCCAAACGGACTCTTCCTGTGTGCTCTGTGTGATACGGGCCGTCACGCGTTGCAGATAAACGCAAACCATGCACATAGCTGAGGTCTCAGCGCGTGGTCCAAAAGTACCATATCGTACAAAAACCGGGAACAAATTCGAACCCACATGTCAATTTTTCGCTTTTTGAGCTTTTGCCCTTGGTCCTTTTCGGTTAAATCTTCGCCCAGACCCTTCTCTCTGGTGTTGTGTCACCGGAATGTTAGCGATAGGACACGTGGTCTCTCCATGAGAGGTGTAGGCATGGTTCTCAGCCTGCCCTCTCGAGGGTGTTTTTGTGGACAATATACGCGTCCCCAAAGGGCGAATGCCTCTGTTTTGTTTTCCCAGTGACTTTAGGAACTGGGTTATGTCAGGAAAATGAAACGTTTTCCTATCATCCCCCCGTTTTTCCTACTTTATCCGAGTAACTTATTCCGGCTCTGGAGCCTGTCCCCCCCCTGACCAGCCCGTTGTAGCCAGTTGTGCACTTACACCAGTATATTTTTTGCGTATCTTGTTTACTGACGGTTTTCAAAATCCGAACCTTCCCGAGCGGCCTTAAAACTGCTCTATTCAGACCTTTATCGCCCAGTTGTATACTGAAAATCAGACATTTTATGAGGATCATTTGGTTCTCCAACGACGTGCAAGATCTGAACCTTCCACGAGCACCCGCTGTCCACTGCAGGAAATATCCGACACCTGAGCTGCTTGCAGTAGCAGCACCCCACATGCACATGCATACGTACAGGTGCCCTGTTGTTGTGCCCGCTGTTGTTGACATCCTGTTAGAGGTATGCTAGTTTGAATTATGCCATCTCGTGGTGGTGTTCAAATGCATATAACCGCGACAGGATGTCTGATACGACGTGTAACTTCCCAGGATTATGTTTCACTGTAAAATCGTATGACTATATGTAATGTTATGATATTCTTCCCAGCGACACAACGTGTTCTTATTGTCTTGCATGTTGTAGAAGTACCGTAACGCGGCATGATGAGTCACACACACAAAATGTTCCCCACAAGTAGGGTCTCAGTGCTGTATTGCCAGTCCACTGAATAACATTTTTTTTGTGTGGTCGAATATTGTCGTTGGCTATGGTTAAAACGTTGTTTGAAATCGCGTTAATTGAGAGGTCGTCGTCGTTTTGCTGGACTAGGAAGAACTCCTGTGCCTGCTTCACTAACATCGACATGAATTTGCAAAATCTTTGGAAAAGTCCGGGAAATGCAGTATAGGGCTTCACTGAGTACAGCAGCAATTGTTTGACTCGTGTAACAGCTCCGTCGTGTTCGGGACCCCAACATTCCGCAATTTCTATCATTGCGTCTTCGTATTTGGTGAGATCAAACGAGAGCGATATTCATAGCCGCCTTGTTTTTGTTATTTTTTTTCTCACGAAGTTAACCATGCCAAGTACTGATCGTAGCTCCTAAACATTTTTTTTTTTTGGGCGTTGGTAGATCTACTATATCGTAGCTTTTATACGGTCGTCACCGACTCGAATTTCGTAGGCAGATCGGACGTGGCCCAAGCAATTTACTTGCTTAGGTCCAGACTGCACTTCAGTCCATTTGAGGGTGAGACCTGCTACCTGCAGAGTTTTGAACATGCTTTCGTCAATGTTTTTCCAAGTGGATAAGCAACAAACGCAATCGTCAATATAGACGAGGAGACCAATCTTAAGGCCCTGGTGGCTGTCGACCATCCCCTGGGTCCCGCTTGCAATTTTCCGACCCAAACAAAATATATTTTTTGACGGTTTCAAATACGGGACTGTCAACTTTCCGCCCAATGAAAGGCTGGCACGTACGTGATTTTATATAGAAATCGAGGCAGAGGTATGGCTATCGCTAGGTGGGTTATTTGGGCGGTCAGCACGGCGTGGGCCTGCGGCACCATGGCGACTCCACAAGGTGAGGGGACTACCAACTACCCAAATCAAGGCGCCTGCTGAAATTTGGCTGTTTTTGGTGCGCTATGTGTTGAGAACCGGTGGGCTCTCATTTTTGTGTCCGACCGGCCCAGGTCGGGGCTTAGGGCCCTGCACGATAGAGACACCATTTCTCTTAGCTAGAGTCCCACTCACAGGTAAGGGTGTTCAAGGCACGGTTGCCTTGTGGGAAGCTGATCGCCGCCCCGCAAACCTTCATTCGGTCACGTACAAGCACTCTTTGGGTAAATAATGTGGTTATTTGGGTCCAAATAAACCCCTTACCAGCCCGCCGAAGGTACGAGACGCCTCGTGTACATGCCCCGCCCCGCAAACGCCTCTACACATGCCTGGCACCGGCGACTTTGAACAATATCGCAGCAAAGGGGTCTGCACGGCCAACTGCTGCGAAACTGGGGCGCGATGCCATGCACAGCAGTAGAATTTCTGATTTTGGTGTTCGATTGGGTTTGAGGCATTTTTGCGCAGGTTCGCGTGGTCGGACCTCCCCACGCAAAAGCCAGTGTTTTGGACGGCGTTCTTCTCCGTGAGTTGTACCGCTTCGGCGACGGACCTCGCGGAAAAAAGATAGCTGACGTCTAGACGAACATGGGAACATACTAAACCGACGTTATCAGTGACGCAGCGGGGGGGATAATTGCAATACCGCAAATCTAGCTTTCACTTAAAATTAACCTTTTCCGCTCAATAAATCCTAAACAGTGTACTGAAATAAGTATGCATAGACCTCGTTCAACACCGAATAAAGGTGCCAATACACTATATCTTGCTCTGCTGTTCTCCCTCGGTTTAGTATAATAGGCAACGAAACTCGCTGCAGGAAGATAGCTTACATTTAGACGAATCTGGGGACATGTGATTTGTTCGAAGTCGCTGACGTTGCGTGCCGGATACTTGCAATACCGCAAACCTAGCTTTCACGTAAAATTGACGTTTTCCGCTAAAGAAATCCTAAATAGTGTACTGAAATTAGCATGCATAGCCTCGTGTGAAGTGACGACCGAGTAGGGACGATGATAGAAGGGAATGGAGATACGCTTGTTCGTTGCTTGAGCTTGAAAGCGAGCTTCTTCTTCGATATGGAAAGACCTCTTGTTATTATTATTTAACCTCTGATGATGACTGGAAGATGAGGGGAAAGATGAGAAGACGAGGGGGCTGAAAAGAGAAGTGAGAGAGGTAGGCGAGAGTCTGCTATCTCAGATCATCGCGCTCTCTCTCTAATAACCCCGCTGGTCGGGTCATTACGGTACTCTACCGCTAAAAGCCCGTTACTCGAATAGCTACAGCAGCCACTGGAACTTTCCTGTGGTGTTTAGCCATTCTGAAGAAACATCTGTTCTGTCCCAACGGATAATACCATATCCTATCCAAGGGGTAATATCGTTCCCATGATATTCTAAGCGCTAATCCTACGAGATATCTCGTCCTTAGGAAGCTTCTAGTGCTTAGAATCCTCCTATGGACTTATAAAGCTTCTGTGCTACGGCCTATCTGATGTACCCAAGGAAACTTCTGTATACGAGAACAATCTTAGCGCCACTAGGCTCTTCACCTGTATGATATTCTATCAACCATCTATAGCCGTAAGGACACCACATCACATTAGCCCACCCTGAATAGTCGTATATGCAGACCACACGATGGTCAATGGATGATAACAAAGTTCATCCTAAAAGACCGAGAGAGGGGGGTCGAAGATGCGGCTATTCAAAACAATCAAAA
>MEHQ01000823.1:40037-151547 GCA_008828725.1 Saccharina japonica | reverse complement strand
GCAAACCTAGCTTTCACGTAAAATTGACCTTTTCCGCTCAATAAATCCTAAATAGTGTACTGAAATAAGTATGCATAGCCTCGTACAACACCGACAAAATGTGCCAATACACTATCTTTGGCTCTGCTGTTCTCCCTAGGTTTTGTATACTAGTGAAAGCAACTCGCTGCAGGAAGATAGCTTACATTTAGACGAATCTGGGGACATGTGGTTTGTTCGAAGTCGCATACGTTGCGTGTCGGATAATTGCAATACCGCAAACCTAGCTTTCACGTAAAATTGACCTTTTCCGCTCAATAAATCCTAAATAGTGTACTGAAATAAGTATGCATAGCCTCGTACAACACCGACAAAATGTGCCAATACACTATCTTTGGCTCTGCTGTTCTCCCTAGGTTTTGTATACTAGTGAAAGCAACTCGCTGCAGGAAGATAGCTTACACTTAGACGAATCTGGGGACATGTGGTTTGTTCGAAGTCGCATACGTTGCGTGTCGGATAATTGCAATACCGCAAACCTAGATTTCACGTAAAATTGACGTTTTCCGCTCAATAAATCCTAAATAGTGTACTGAAATTAGTATGCATAGCCTCGTACAACACCGACAAAAAGTGCCAATACACCATCTTTGGCTCTGCTGTTCTGTTGGGTTTTGTATATTAGTGAAAGCAACTCGCTGCAGAAAGATAGCTGACATTTAGACGAATCTGAGGACATGTGGTTTGTTCGAAGTCGCTGACGTTTTGGGTCGGATAATTTCAATACCGCAAACCTAGCTTCCACCTAAAATCGACGTTTTCCACCCCCCAAAAAAAAAAAAGTGTCTTGAAATTACAGTAGTATGCATAGCCTGGTCAACACCGTAAAAAGGTGCCAATACATAATCTTTGGCTCTGCTGTTCTCCTGGGTTTTGTATATTAGTGAAAGCAAATCGTTGCAGAAAGATAGCTGACATCTAGAGGAATCCACGAACATGCGGCTTGTTCGTACGTACGGACGTTGCGGGACAGAGAATTTCAATACCGGCTTTAGTATGTATAGTCTTGCCCACCCCGACAAAAAACAGGCCATTACACTGTTTTCGGCGCTGCTGTTATCCGTTATTTCGACACATTCGGCAAACTACCTTGAAGACGAAATATAGCTGGCGTCTTGGCGAATCTCAGAACCTATACTGTAGACGTCATTCCAAACCGTGCGACGAGAAAAAAGTTGATTCTGCAAAATTAGATTCGACATAAGAAATGTGCTTTCACACGTGAAAAGCGAGAATTTCATACCGGCATTAGTATGTATAGTCCTGTCCACCCCGAAAACAACAGGCCGAAACACTATGTTTCGCGCTGCGGTCCTCAGTGGGTTCGACACATTCGGCAAACTATCTTGACGACGAAAGATTGCCCACGGCCTGTAAAAAAACAAGTTCGATCATAGCAAACGAAGTAAATTCCGACAATCATTGTTTCTACACTAAAGCAACGCCTTTTGTACAGGCTTGCTTGTCGACACAAAGCAAAGCATGCCATTCATCAATATTTGCCGCTGCTATGCGCTTCACTCAGGAACAGGTTGCCGCCCCCCGTACACCCAATCCCCTACGCCGCCTGGTACTGCAGGTTGTTCCGAACCGTGCGCGCAAGAACATAAGCAAGTTATCGCGTCCGTTGATATTCTCCCTCTGGCGGCCAAGCACCCTGTACGCGGAGACCGGGAAGGATGTCGAGGGAGGATATATTGCGCGGGGTTTCTAGTCGCACTCGTGTGGGGAATGGGGGGTGGGTCCTGCAAGTGTATGCAACACAGCCGCAGGGGGGCATCTACTCAATATTTTGCATCGTAAATTTCCGAAAATCCAACTATTCCGGAGGACCATAGTAAATAGGACCAAATATCGTGTGTAAAAACAGGTAAATATGTAGTTTCTGTTTGTGTCTACCATAGATCCTGTTAACTATGGTCCCCAGTAATATTGCGCAGTCAGGATTCTGCCGGGGGAGCCCTTCATACAGCGCTCTGCTGTACATATACATGACCATTATTAGGTAGAGTGCCCACCCCAAAAACAAAATAGATCCACGTACAAGTATAACACTACAGTAGTACTTATAGTGTCAAGAGTTTTTCATCTGTTGTCTGTGATCGACTATTCGTTCCGTTGTTCGTGTGCCTCGTTGTTCTATGAATGGTGAGGGTATCGGGGGGGTGAGGGAGGTGAGGGGGGAGGGGGGGTGCACTCGATATTTACGCGGGGGAGATCGTTTTTCTTTAAGAAGGCTTTTTCATGTATGCATTCTGCAAGAGGGTGATTATAAGTATTCACTGGACGACCTTACCTGTCTGTGCATTATTGATCGCAGTATGCTTTTTTTATGTTCGTTAATTTTCCGTGTCTCCTGCTAGGATACCTGTAATTCCCAGCAAGCCTTGTATACCTGGTATATACTACAAGGTTCACCTTTGGGATGTTGGCCACTTGAAATCCCGGGGGTATCGCAAGGTGAAAATAGATCGCACATGCTTCATAGTTTATTTTCGGAGCAAACCTGTGGCATAGACTGTAAAAGTAGCAGCGATGGCCACTCCTAACAGAACAACTGTCACGAGATGATATCGTACCTGAGGTACAGTGGGCTCCCGGTGTTTAGAAACTTCAGGTTGGTGTCCAGGCTCAACGAATTGTTTTGTTTCTGACGTCGATCTTACTATTTTTTGTAGGATTTAAAGTCGATTCCACAGTCGTACGGCAGTTATCACGGCTGTTCTGCGCTGTCCAGCTGAGTATACACAAGATAGTTATGACAGAGATGTTGCCCGACGAGTCCCGCCCCGGTCCTAAATAAGAGTATTTACTCGTATGTAATACCTTTTGGGCGGGTACCCTGGTACGCGTTTAGCAGCCGAGTACTCGTCTAAGGGTGCCCGTCGAACAGCTGGATATCCGGGTGCCCTGGGCTAAATTTCTCGACGAGTATGAAGTGTTATCCATACCCGTGACGGGTATCAGCGGTTTTGTTGTTTTTAATCGTTGCTGTAAAGCGCGGGTGATATCAAAATCAGAGGCAGAATAATCTCGGGAAGAATGAGATAATGTGAGTTGTGTACGTACGTAAGAAGTTTGGCCAATCAGATGAATGCAGAAATACATGGTAGTATGAATCGTAGCCCGTGATATACACCTGGTCCAGTTCGTAGTTGTGACCTGCACGTGATAGCGCAGTGCAGCAGAGTCAGAGCTACAGGTCCAAGGTGTGATACAGACTAGTTTTGAGTTCCCAGTATGTCCGAGGAGAGCAAGACGCCGGAGGCTGTGGTTATTCGGGTTGATGCTGCGCACGACGTTCAGGCGGCTTTGGCTGCTGCGCAAACCCGGGCAGAAGAAAATGCGCATGCCGCTGTAGCTGCAGTGCAAGCACAGGTGGACGCACGCCGTGCTGAGGATGCGAATGCTGTGCAAGCCGGGATCGCATACATCAAACACACACGCATACACAATGAAAGATAGAACACAGCAAAGCAGTACTCGTTGTTCGTAGCTGTCACAACTAGATCTGCTGGATTCCTCCTGCTACTACTCGTAGCTGTTTACTACGGGCCCAGCGCACGCATACAGGACACAACAACAACAGCCGCCACAAACGCAATAATCTGAACAGCGGCTGGCTGCTGCGTGTTCTGCAGCTTCTTCTGCTGTACTGCTGTGCTGTTTGATACAGGGCGCCTTGGCTGCTTTGTNGCATGCACTTCTTGCTTGCTTTTCTCCAACTTCGTGACGACTCAGTTTTTGTTCTCTGCATCAGTCTGATATCATGTAGTTGGGGGGGTGGGGAGGGGGGCATCGCACGGTCAATAATAACAAACGTGTTTACTATTTCGAGAGTTATGTATATCTGCATGTGTACAGGGTGCATATGCCAAGCCCTGTACAGGGTGCAAAAGGACCAAACCTTGTACAGGGTCTGTGGTCAAACGCTGTACAGGGTCATTGAATCAGCCCTGTACAGGGTCTACACCCTGTACAGGGCCCATGGATCCAACCCTGTACAGGGTCCGTTGGTTTGTCAAACCCTGTACAGGGTCCATGCGTCGAACCCTGTACAGGGTCCGTGAATCAAGGCACCTACTACTGTGTGATACCCTGTACAGGGTCCCACCAAATACGACCTCACACAGGGTCCGGCACCGACACCCTGTGGCTTGAGCTAAATGTCCACGTGTGGGGTGAGGGGGGAGGGAGGGTGCACTCGATATTTACTCGGGGGAGATCGTTTTTTTTAAGAAGGCTTTTTCATGTATGCATTCTGCAAGAGGGTGATTATAAGTATTCACTGGACGACCTTACCTGTCTGTGCATTATTGATCGCAGTATGCTTTTTTTATGTTCGTTAATTTTCCGTGTCTCCTGCTAGGATACCTGTAATTCCCAGCAAGCCTTGTATACCTGGTATATACTACAAGGTTCACCTTTGGGATGTTGGCCACTTGAAATCCCGGGGGTATCGCAAGGTGAAAATAGATCGCACATGCTTCATAGTTTATTTTCGGAGCAAACCTGTGGCATAGACTGTAAAAGTAGCAGCGATGGCCACTCCTAACAGAACAACTGTCACGAGATGATATCGTACCTGAGGTACAGTGGGCTCCCGGTGTTTAGAAACTTCAGGTTGGTGTCCAGGCTCAACGAATTGTTTTGTTTCTGACGTCGATCTTACTATTTTTTGTAGGATTTAAAGTCGATTCCACAGTCGTACGGCAGTTATCACGGCTGTTCTGCGCTGTCCAGCTGAGTATACACAAGATAGTTATGACAGAGATGTTGCCCGACGAGTCCCGCCCCGGTCCTAAATAAGAGTATTTACTCGTATGTAATACCTTTTGGGCGGGTACCCTGGTACGCGTTTAGCAGCCGAGTACTCGTCTAAGGGTGCCCGTCGAACAGCTGGATATCCGGGTGCCCTGGGCTAAATTTCTCGACGAGTATGAATTGTTATCCATACCCGTGACGGGTATTAGCGGTTTTGTTGTTTTTAAATGTTGCTGTAAAGCGCGGGTGATATCAAAATCAGAGGCAGAGTATTCTCGGAAGAATGAGATAATGTGAGTTGTGTACGTACGTAAGAAGTTTGGCCAATCAGATGAATGCAGAAATACATGGTAGTATGAATCGTAGCCCGTGATATACACCTGGTCCAGTTCGTAGTTGTGACCTGCACGTGATAGCGCAGTGCAGCAGAGTCAGGGCTACAGGTCAAAGGTGTGATACAGACTAGTTTTGAGTTCCCAGTATGTCCGAGGAGAGCAAGTCGCCGGAGGCTGAGTTTATTCGGGTTGATGCTGCGCACGACGTTCTGGCGGCTTTGGCTGCTGCGCAAACCCGGGCAGAAGAAAATGCTCATGCCGCTGTAGCTGCAGTGCAAGCACAGGTGAACGCACGCCGTGCTGAGGATGCGAATGCTGTGCAAGCCGGGATCGCATACATCAAACACACACGCATACACAATGAAAGATAGAACACAGCAAAGCAGTACTCGTCGTTCGTAGCTGTCACAACTAGATCTGCTGGATTCCTCCTGCTACTACTCGTAGCTGTTTACTACGGGCCCGGCGCACGCATACAGGACACAACAACAACAGCCGCCACAAACGCAATAATCTGAACAGCGGCTGGCTGCTGCGTGCTCTGCAGCTTCTTCTGCTGTACTGCTGTGCTGTTTGATAAAGGGCGCCTTGGCTGCTTTGTAGTGTGTAGTCTAGACTAGATCACATTAAATTGCGCTATTCGTAATAGCCAGAGTCGCAGTTGGGCTACTCGTAGCAGCTGTGGTCACAGCAGTTTGGATACTCGTAGTAACCAGGGTATTAGCAGAGGAAGCGGGGAATGCATTACTACTCGTTACTCGTACGTGCGGATGTTGGGTTAGTCTCTCAGATTATTTGCTGTACGGAATATCAGCTGTACGGGCGTGAGTGATTTTAAGTACAAATCAGTATTTTTGCAACGGTTTCACCTGAGAGTAGTTTTCGGAGGTTCCTCCGTTGTGACTCCTCACCAAGTTCAGCGTCCACGCCTGTACCTCTGTGCTGCTCCGCGCGTGATCGTGGAGAGTTCACCAACTCCGTAGCGACGCTTCGTCGGACGGTGGGGTTTGGTGTCTGTGGACCAGCGGTGTGCCCTTATGATGAGAAGACGGGGAGAACGGCTTGAGCGGGGGGCTTGCTAATTCCTCCCGTTCGCGCTGTTGTTCGTTTTACATTGTTTGTCGTCTTCTGGGTATTATGATTTAAATTTGGTTTGTAGAGTTCAGAGACTCGTCGACGCCATTATGGAGGTCGCCTCCTCAGATGATGTCGGCCGTGTCGGGGTCTTGAGCAGGGTTGGCCGAGGCCTTGACGCGCACTTTTCTTTCTTATATGTGGCAAGGAGGTGCCTCCACAAAACCTCCCTCGCATCTCGCAAGGAGAGATCTCATAGGTTAGAGAGTGGGAGTGGGGGTCGTTCTCGTAGAGGACCCTTCACTCCCTGGTAGTGTTCGGGGTTTGTATTCCCGAACGTCAACCATATGAAGACCATCCATGATGGCAGGTCTCGTAGACCGGACGTTGGTTAACGTATCTTCATGGTTGGCATTTGTGATCAGAGGTTGACGGTGTCTACGTACCCTATCCTCCACACCATCCGTGACATCATTAATTTACCTACTTGCGTGCCACAGATGTTCCTCTTCATCGTGTGTTCCGACTTCTGGTGTCTGGTGCTCTTTGTTTCTCGATAAAGTAAAAAATCACGTCGTCGTCAGTCAGTCGACAGTCGACAGCAGGTTATACCTACCTGTACCTGGGTGGTTGAGTCTTGCGCAGTTATTAATAGTTGCCATATTTTCCGAGGAAATCGGCGCAGCGCTACCACAAAACGAAGTAGATTTGGGTCTCTTTTCGCCGGAAGAGAAGTTTTTTTTTTTCCCCCCGACGATATCATGCTGAATTTCTTTGTGTGACTTTCCTTTTTTAGGGAACTGAGTTCAAACTTATATGACGAGTTTCTCTGTCCGAGGAGGAAACAAGGCTTTAACGCCTCGTAAATACAGAGGAATAGATAGATATGTGGTTACGATGATTAAAATGGTAATATATCCATTTATCTATATTCCCAGTGACTTTAGTTACTGGGCTCTGTCGCGGAAATTATTTAAATTCCCAAATCCCCTGCCTTTCAACTCTGTTTCGAGGTCTAATTCCATCTTTTTTTAGTAATCCCCTCCCCTACTTAGTTCGACTCCAAACACGATTTGGCTCTGTAGCCCATCAATCCATCTACGCCATGTTGTACCTGGTATAAAAATATGGATCTGTGACATTTGGCTAGATAAAGTTATACCGATTCAATACTTATCCTAGCTTGGTAGTATAGCTCTGGGTCGAGTCGGTTATCGTGACGGGCGAACTTGTGTACTGAGCTTTACATAGGAAGTGCAACTAACTGTGCAAAGCGACGGCGCAGCCACCTGACGATAACGTGGAGGACTGCTGCAGCAGCGTGCTGCTGCTGCTGCTGCTGCTGCTGCTGCTGCTGCTGCTGCTGCTGCTGCTGTTGCTGCTGCTGTTGCTGCTGCTGCTGAACCGAGGTGTATACGCTGCGTTGTGCGGTAGCACCCGACGATAATGAATGTGGAGGACGCTGATTTAAGCTGCGTTGTGCGCAAGCACCTGACGAGCACATACATACATACATGGAGAACGCTGCTCATTAACGTCAGGCAACATTTCAAAAGCTGCTGTATGTACATGATGAATACCAGGCATAGCTACGTACAAGCTACAACAATACATAATACTTCACAGGCGAGGCAAGGCGGTGCGGAGCGGGTCGGGGCGCGTGCCCCGCCCAGCTAGCAACCCGGTGTATGCGCGTCCGTGAAATATTGTTTGAATGGAATTGCCAGGAAGCGGAGTGGGTCAGACGGTCGTTCGTGTGTGTCATGCGAAGCACAACACCAATCGTCGTGCTCTCTATGGCGCATGGCCCATGCCTTGGGAGAGAGTCCGAGTCTATATCCACGATTTCATGATCTGTGCGGTAGCACCCGACGATAATTAATGTGGAGGACGCTGATTTAAGCTGCGTTGTGCGCAAGCACCTGACGAGAAAATACATGCATACATGGAGGACGCTGCTCATTAACGTCAGGCAACATTACAAAAGCTGCTGTATGTACATACATGATGAATACCAGGCATAGCTACTGTACGTACAAGCTACTCGTACAACAATACATAATACTTCACAGGCGAGGCGGTGCGGAGCGGGTCGGGGCGCAGCCCCGACCCCCGTGCCCCGCCCAGCTAGCAACCCTGTGTATGCGCATCCGTGAAATATTGTTTGAATGGAATTGCCAGGAAGCGGAGTGGGTCAAACGATCGTTCGTGTGTGTCATGCGAAGCACACAACCAATCGTCGTGCTCTCTATGGCGCATGGCCCATGCTTTGGGAGAGAGTCCGAGTCTATCCACGATTTCATGATCCATGTGATCCATGGTCCATGGTCCATTATGTTCGTGCGAAATGTAACGCCAAATGAAACGACACAACAAGTTACGCCGCTCCGCATCACATACTTGACACTTGACATCTTGACATGCTGCACAACTGTACTCGTACTCGTACGTATTCGTACACACACGGAATATTTACGATTGATGCGATTGATGGCGAATTTAATGCAGTACGTTTACAGGCGTACAAGGGCAAGAAGAGTATTCTTGTCGCCACACATTACAAACTTTGCCGCGGGGAGCGGGTCGGGGCAGCGCCCCGACCCGCTCTCCGCCCAGCCGACAAACCCCGTGTACGAGTCAAGGATTCCCTCTCTCTCTATGTCTTCTATGGAATATATCGATGCGATAGAGTAAGTAGAGGAGTGCGTCAGGCGTATTCTATATACGTAGTAAGTAAGCAGCAGCAGATAGTTCTTGTTCTTCGAGTACAAATCATTGCAGCAAGATGAAGGGGGTAGACCCACTGACACACAGACGACACACGGTAGTAATAGTGCAGTACCTGGTACGTCGTAGCAGCATCATCCAGCAGCAGCAGCAGTAGTTCATACTACGATTGATTGATTATTGATTGCGGATTGAATGTCATATGAGTGCTATTATCACAAAACTTCACAGACAGGCGGGGCGGCGGGGAGTGGGTCGGGGCTTCAGACCGTTCACGCTGTGGCCGTTGATCGTGGAAAGTACCGATACGTACTACGAGTACAGGTAATATATTTTATTCAGGGTACTCGAACTGCACAATAGCATTGATAGTACGTACTCGCACTGCTGTAGGACCGCATCAAACGATTTCGATTATATCAATGGTTGCAAAGTGTCACTGGGACCCGCGTGCAGAGCAACCCCTCTGCGCGCTATAACTATACGATATAATGAGAAAAAAACGCTTGAATACGTAACCCCATGATAACAATGCCTCTGCGATTTATGGAAACCGTTGGTCCCCCCGCTGTCCCCGTGATGGTCTTGCCTGCTGTTGTACTTGTTTCTTTGTGCTTTGCGAGACGAGCGAATAAGATGCACATTTTGAGGAAATGCACGCACGTATAGATGTCCAAAACATTCCACTCCGGCGGCCCTCCCCGGGTCCCTGCGGCGGGCGAATCTATACAGCCCGTGGGGTGCGCGGAGTGCTATTTACGACCAACCCTGGTCGGCAGGATGTCAAGCTGTTTGCGTGTGTGTTCTCACTTTGAAATTTTAGAACTGCAGTCCCTTTTTTTTCTTTTCTTTTTTCACTTTCTCCCTGCAGCCTGAACTGCCGTGGACGTTCGTGTCAATGGCCTCTGGGTACGTAGATACCATCCGTGACACCATTAATTTGCGCGCCACATATGTTCCTCTACGTCATATGGATGTATGTATTCTGACTTCTGGTGCCTGTTCCTGTTGCTCTTATTTTCTCGACGAAATAAAAAAATATATGTCGTCGTCATTTAGTCGAGAGCGTGTCAGACTGTGTGCCTGCGTGTATTCTCACTCTCGACTTTTAGAACAACTGAGTCCCGTTTTTTTAATCGTGAATATATAATAGTAACAGCAATAGTAATAGTAAAAGTAAAAGTAACGGCAACACAGCACAGTCACAGTAACAGTAAAAAACAACAGTAGCTACAGTAATAGTAATAGTAAACGTAAGAGTAATGGTATGATATATATACATACATAGGAGTTAGCACTAGTAATACTGTAGTGATAGCACTAGTAATACGTAATATTGTGTTATTACTATTATTACGTATTAGTGATCTGGGATCTATCTACGGAACAATAACAATAATTATTATTATTCGTACTGTGGCTATTCATGTCAACCGGTACTCCCGACTGCTATCCTGTAACAACAATACCTTCCACCCTGTTCCACCGTAAACACCAAGCTACCTCAACAACAGTGAGAGTCCCGGAAGAACTTGCCATCGACTCATCCCACGGTAGGGGCGCAGCAGAGTTTTCTGAGCTCCTCACATGAGGAGCTGAATATCTCACTCGAAACATGACTACGGAAACATTCGTTCGCGCAACCCGACCAAACCTTCCAATGCGGTAGTCCAAAAACCAAAAAAGACCAGTAAAATATTATTTGAATCCGGCGGTTACTCACGTAAGGAGCTCAACCGATCAGAAAATATTGAGCCAGAAAGTGGTACCCCTACCGTAGGATTGCTTCATCCCCAATCCATCACAATCCATTGGCCCTCTAAACCTGGTCCTAAAAACCCTAAAATGCGATACGAGAGTGGCGCAGTTTGCCGCAAGACGTCCCCGCGCTGGAATTGCCCACGCGAAAATAGGATGGTTCTTGCGGGTGCGGCCACTGTGTTCGTTTCCATAGGCCTACATCCCGAGGCATCCAACATATACGGCCCCGAGCGCCAAGCGGGTGCTGCAAAGCCAACAGGCATGGACCGCAACTAACTGCTGTCCGGATACATGTATTATGCTCTTCCGTAGTACGGGTAGTTGCACGTCTTCCACACTCTACACATGGTGATGTGATGACCTGCTGGGTGATTCAGGAAACTTTTATTGCTGGTTAGTATCCGCCTCGGGGAGAAATGTTTACGGAACGATCGACGCTACCACGTGTTGCGTTCCAACAAGAAAAGGAACACGTTATAATCCGTCGCTGGCGGACAGATAGCAAAGCGTACGTAGGGCATATAGGTGTAAAGATGTCTCCTATACCAAGCGTTTTCCTCAATTTCGCTGGTTGATCACCTCGCGGTGTGAAGGTTTATGGTATATCGTTAGTGCTTGCCTGGAAGCCAAACAACAGCTAACTACTGTACTTAACGCGGTATTATTTGTTCAACGAAGATCCTCCCTCCTGCAGGTTTACAGCAGTCATATCTTGCGTGATATCCTGTGCCAACGAGTACAGAGCACAGGCCCAAAATGAATGTCGTCCGTCGCACTGCGTGGGCCTTTCTGTGGTTTCTTTACGCTGCCAAAAACGCTCAGGGGCAAGTGACGGAGTGCATGTCGGACGACAATAGCGTGCAGGTAAGATGGCCCGGAGGGGCGTGCAGTCGGTCGGTGAAATTCGTTGGCGACGAAGAGGGGGTACGGCACTGAATATGTAACCGTCGCACGACCTCCTGATGGCGTGTAACCTCCGGTCGGCCTCTCTCCCTTTTGTCGCCGGATGTTCCGCACTATGATACCATCCACCATATAATTTCGCTACTACTCTCTTGCCGTCCCTACCCCTCTACGATGTACGATGGTGCAGTGCGTCCCTTATCCGATTGATGTTTCTACCGGATGTGCCGATGTCACGATGCGTGGGGTTTGTGGCACCAATGGACTCGGCGGCTTCCACTGCGTCAATGGGCAACAAGACACGCTAGGCACTGTGAGAAACCGACTAACGTCACTTGGGCGCAATTGACCACCTGGGTGCGACTCGTTTTCGTCTCGATATGCAAATCCCACATCTCCAACATTGTTCTCGGATGCAATGTATTGTGCCCGCAAACTCTCTTGGAGAGGCCAACCGTGTCAGAAGGGTAGCCTCCAGGACAAATGTGTTTGGACTACGAACAGCGTGAAAGCACCAACGCTTTGTCTCCATGCGGTACACATGTGCTTGCCACTACGGCCAATTCGTTATGCAGTGCCCGTCAATCTCCACAACAAGGCAGAGTTGAGGGGCGACCAGACCAAGGACAATACCTAAACGCGGTCACGGTGCAAAGGTTTTCAACTTTGCGCCACTCTCGTGACGTTCACCACTAGCTGCCTGGGGGTGTTGGCGTTAGGTGCTTCCCTGTTGTCCTGAAACTGGTATGTATGATAATCCCAACTCTTCAGTCGAGTGTGTAAACACCAACAACAGCACAACCCAACATGTGTAAGGCACGCAGGACAGGGGGTACACCAGCCAACCGGATAACATCGATCGTCGTGCACACAAGCCATTCGTGGTTTTCAGAGACCAATGCTGTTAACACTTTCGCGATGTATTGGTTGGCATTCGCAGGCGTCGGGTTACAACGTACCGGACCTTGCACATATGGCATCCCGTAACGCTATTTAGAGTTAGCATAAACCTTCTATTCGACTCTCTCGTACATCGTCAGTATAGCGTCCTTTGGTTTCGGTCTATACAACAGATCGCGCACCAAAGCACAAAACGAATAAGCCAATAGTCATGTTGTTAACGTATACTGTAGGGGGTGTGCCGTACGAAGTAGTAGCTTAGCTGTTGATCCTCTCGCTAACACTGTACCAGGCACTGAGGCAGGCTGGGGGGCTGTTTTCGTCGGTAGGCCCAAAGCAACCTCAGCTAAGGGAGTGTTTCTCAGGGAAAACACAGACCATGTTCTATTCTAAGTGTTAATAATACGTTTCACACTTTTCATCGTCTTGCAGGTGTGTCTCGCCGACAAATGCGTTTGTATGTTTGGCGTTTGCGCCAGTGCCCCTGGGACTGTATGCGGTGAGACGGACAGTATTTGCTGCTCTATAGTTTCCCACGACATATGACAGCTCGCCCACCATTGTTTGGAACAGTTATTGCAGCAGGGCATCACACATCTGCGCAGTCTCTTGCGTAATTCTGCTTCTCAGAACGTGTCTCTCATCGAGTAAAGCTACTGAATTTACTCCCAGTCCCTCGCTCCGGAAGAATACACGACTGTGTCACGACCGACTGTTGTTGTAGATTGTAGATTGGCTTTGAGGAATCCCACGGTAGGGGTACCACTTTGTTTTGTTCAATACTTTCTGACCGGTTGTGCTTCTCACGTGAGTAACCACCGGATACTATTATTATTTTTTTGGTATATTTGTTTTTCAAGACTACCGCATTGGAATGTTTGGTCGGATTGCGCGAATGAATGTTTCCGAAGTCATGTTTCGGGTGAGATATTGAGCTCCTCATGTGAGGAGCTCAGACAATTCTGCTGCGCCTCTAGCGTGGGATGACTCCTTTCGGAGCAAATATTCGAGACCGTGGGTTTTTGGTGATGCGCAAATGTCTACCAAGAGCATCGGCACCTTGGTCAAATCGAGGCGGTACCGTTGTGCACGCGACGTACCTTATTATATGCACCTTGTGCCGTGTCTCACGACGTGTAGATGCATCTCAGCTGCAGTACCGAGACGCCACGGCGAACATAGAACACCCAGTATTTCTTGCGTAAACCCCATGTCCAACCTTGCTGCTCTTGCTTTTCCTGCCCCTCGTCGTCACGGGGCTTCACCTCCATGGCACTTCCACGGTGGCACCAACCAGAATTTTCGCCAGGAACGAAGCGGCCATGAAAGCCAAGTGACGCGTGCTACGGTAGAGGTAGCACGTTTTTGCTGAATCGTTTTCTGAACGATCGGGCTCCTTAACCCAAATTCGTCGGACTTTCATTTTCGTGACGAAATATGTTTCAGGGTATACTTCGGTCATGTGATTTATTATCCGGCAGCACTTTTATTTTCCTTCAAAACCAATTGTTCGGTGAGGTATGACGCTCCCTAAGTGAGGAGCCCAGATAAAACATGGTGCACCTCTATCGTAACATGCGTCTCACAAAATGTCAAGCCTATTGTTGCGGAGCTCACGAGTACGCATAACCGCCGTGTTTCCCTAGCCCCCTGGGTAAGCCCGTCTACCACAATACGACATGAGGACTTCGCGGACGCGCTATCTGCGTACCATCATAGGGTACAAGCTGCGGCTACGATACTCGCGTTTGTTCCGACTTTGGTGCCTGTTGTACGGCGTCTGTTTTTAGTGGTAGTGTTGGTGGCGGGACACGGCCGCTGTTTCGTGCATGCACGCACTACATTCAAACGACCGTGATAGTACTACAGTACCTCGTATGTTGTATCAATGGCATATTATGATGTCGTTTCTGGCAAAAATAAATAAATAGGACGGTACAGCGCTGCTTCCCGCTGTCGCCGTAGAGACGGATTGTTCGTGCAGGCAGACTTCAGCATCCAACTGCAGTTCCGAGCAAAAACAGTAGGTAAACGTAGCATGTATTCCTCCTTCATATCGCACGCCTGCCACGGAACTGCTGGCGCAACCGCTTCGCTCCTCGTACGTAAGCAAACACCATGGTTGACATACCCGTAACCTGGGTGGTAGACTTGAGTATTTTGTGTTGGTTTGCGACGAGCCCCAGGACTGAACAGGTAACACTCGCAAACCACTTGCTGTCGCATAATATATTACTGCCGTCGGCAACGCTTGGAATGATACGGATAACCCCGTACCAACATCGAAGCAGCTTTGTTAATGTTTTGGCTACCGTCTGTCTGCGTGTGTTGGAAATGTGCCTGTGGGGCTGCAATCGGCGTTTGAAGTTACCGTACTGTAGTTTTGCGTACGAAAATACCAACGATGCCAGCGATTTTCCACTCAAATACTCCTACTTTTTGCCCGAATTTAAAACTCAAACAATGCAGCGTGCGGGGATGGCGTCGACGTTTGCGACGACCCCCACATGAAAGGCCTTCGCGGTCAGAAGATTGATTGGTCTGGGGTCGACGGTGGATGGTATAACATGATCAAGGACGACGACGCCGGCCTCCATATCAACCTCCGCCTCACTGCCCCTTTGCCCGAGGAGTTCCCTGACCGCCAGCTCATCACGGGCCTCAGAGTTTTGTCAGAGGGGCACTCTCTTGTTATCGAGGTCACGAACCCGTATGACACCGACACCATCGGCTGTCCTAATGGGATCTCGCCCTGCCTTGCCGACGGTGGACTGCGTGCAGTCGTCGACGGGCAGGAAGTAGAAGGCATCCTTGGGTTTTCCAGGGGTGCGGACGTGGTGGATGGCATCACGATATCGGCGTCGAATCTGCCGGCAGAGTGCCGTCAGTTCGGCGGGGACAATATTTGGGCCCGCATGTACGACGAAATGCTGCAAGGCATCCGCGGGCTGGGCTCTGAGGAAACATTCGAGGACTGGATCCTACGTTTCGACGACATGGCGGCGCCCAGCTGGTGCCGGCAGTACATCCAAACTCACGACCTCGCGGAATTGCAGTCCAGTCATGCCGTCGTTAAGGTCGTGACATCCGCTGTCACTGTGCGCCTTAACGTTGGCACGGACTACCAAGACGGCGGTGACTTGGACTGGGACGGCCGTGTCTTGCCCGACTTGGAGTTCTGGCAGATGGACGTGGGGCTGCACGGCCTGTCGCTCGACAACGAGGCGCTGTCCGGAATCCTGGGTGAGACGGCCCGCCCGGTGCTGGATGAGGATGACCACGAGGTGATGGAAGGGTACGAGGCGTTCCGTGGAACTGTCGAGGACTACCGCGTGTCTGGTCCTCTGGGCACCGAGTTTGCCCTTCTCAACAAGTTTTGAGACGGGGAATGCAAGGGCACCCCCGTGTCCAGACTGTGCGAATGTCTCCATGAATGTGATAAGGGACATTGAAGCATTGTCATGAGACCCGATCGTGATGGCACCTAGTTATACACGATAAAGGTATAGAGCGAAGGGTTTTGGGCTTAGACGGCATCCCACAGCTTCTTATATATTCGCGCAACTCTTACTAAAGGGAGATTGCGTTGGTTTGCTATTATAGATTAACGTACACATCAGGCTCGCTACTGGTTTGTCATCCACTGCACCGGGTGGCAAACGAGACAATGCCGCCACAACTACCACGCACTGCCCTACGCAGGCGCCCAACCTGGGCGTAAGCGAGTCCAAACGATGGTTGGTGCGTAAACAGAGAAGGTGGTTTGCGGGGTTCGTTGGGTATAGCACATGCATAGGGTATCATATATGTGTGTATTTCATCATTGCCGAAGCAATTGTATTTGAGGGTATCGAGGTGGGTTTGATCTTGGTTGGCGTCGGTACTATCGGCGATAGGATACACATGTTGTCATACCCAGCACCCATGTATCGCTGCTTGCTGTAGCTTACACAGGTTGACGTATACAGGACGTAGGGTTCCCTCTGTGGGTCTTTACGGGTATGTACAACGTATACGTAGCATATACCAGGCAATACCGAGCAGTATTTCTCACCAGGAATACCGTATGATGCCAGGCAGAGCGTCACGTGTGATGCTGCATTGCCTTTGGGTACGTAAGCACAATAACGGGACGTACGAATCACGTTTCCGGGAAGGTTAGGGGAGAACGTCTCTAGGAATCACCGGATCGTTTAGGACTGCTGGAAAAAGGTCAATTTTGGGGACGCTCGCGTTTGCCTTCGTTCCTTGCTGCTAGGGCACCGCTGCTGGGGTGGCTACGTAGACGGCACCGTCGTTTAAGACCGCGCCTCAAGACCGCTTTTGGGATAGCTCGACTGTATCGTCGTTTAACATTGGTCGATAGTCCTCCTTGGAATCGCTGCACCGTCGGCATCTAGATCGCCAGGAGGACGTACGCATCTCAAAACATTTCGTAGTAGCCCCACACGTTCTTAATATTGATCGTCGGAGCGCAGAAGCGTGGTTGCACCTAATACTCGTTATGGCAGATTTCTTGGATCTACAAACCGTGGGAGGAGTGCTATTGTTTGTTCTTGAGAAGATGCAGTTGCAAGTATTTCTTGCGCCCCTAAGCATTCGCGTGCCGCCCTCCTGCTGTGTACACGGACCGTTATTCATGCTGCACCCGCAGCGGCCACATCATAAACGGCACGCAAGGTCTCCATCTCACAGCTGATGCTTTTCCACATTTTGTAACCACTGTTGTAGGACGAGATAAGACAAAGGCGCACGAACTAGATTGCGCCGACACTTGACGTTGAACAGTTCAACTTGAACGCTCTCGAGCATGGGAGAGAGGGGGGTACCTGACACCCGTTGGCCCTCCCAACGTCTTCGAATCAACTGCAGATGGGAACGTATCGCGCCTATCATTCATGGGGGAGGGGGTGCGCCCGCGTTACTTGCTAGGAAAACCATATCCCTTCCGAACTTGTAGCCCTTTCAACGACCATCCACCATACACTCCGGCTACGGTAGAGGTAGCAATGTGTGGCGGAACTATGTTCTGAAAGATCGGGCTCCCTAACCCAAATTCGTCGGATCTTTTCATTCATTCTTGTGTTGCAATTAGGCAATATTGATCATTTCAAGCTTGGGCCATGGTATTGCTCGTCGGGTACGTATCAGTTTTATCTTCCTCCAAAACAAGTTTTTGACTTACTACTACTGTAGTATAGAGCTCCTTAATAAGTGACCACCCTCAGAAGGCAACAACATGGTCTGTATGCAGGTGCACCTCTACCGTAGCATGCGCCCATACTCCGATACCGGTGCGGACCGGAGTACACTTGTTCCCTCGTGCGCGACTTACGTGTCATATCGGCACGCCGCAGACGCACCCAAAACGGAATCGTATACCCCAGCCGAAAGGGCAGTAGCTTAGATGGGCCCTTGTTGTGCACGTTAGGAGTTTATTGGCGTTACTGCTGAGCTATACATCGTATTGCAACTCCTCCCACAGCTGTAGGGGTTGCACGTTTGGCATCGCACCGGTTGAGGACCTTAACAGAGCAATCGTCGGTTATAGAATGATACTTTCACTACACAGTGGTATTGTTTGCTCTAAGGCTAACGCATATTCTTCGAGTACATAGAGCAGGGTTGGTCCGGTCGCGCGAACATAACTTTTTCGAAGGCATGCTACCGGTAAGATACTGCTGTGATCCCGATAATCTGAGGAGCTAAGGGAACACGGCGCCAACACCGTCACTCCTTAACGCTGGTACGGTGGAATCGCTCGTTCGTCCTCTTGTTTATGGGGGGCGGCGAGCGTCCGCTTGTGAAAATCCTTCCCGAATAGTTTGAGCAGGTCAATATTGACGCTTACTTGTCGAAAGCACACGCGGAGGACGTTGAGCTACTACCAGTAAATTCGCGATCGCGTTGGTGCACTGGCGCGGATGACCACGAGGAAATCACGTCGACACCCATACAATATATATACTGAGCATATATCAGGCACTTGAAATTGAAAGTATTGTTTTCGCAGTACCACACCCCCAACGATGTGTGCAACATGACCACTGCGGGTGAATTCACACTAAAAAACAAATGACCACTGCGGGTGAATTCACACTATAAAAAAACAAAATGACCACTGCGGGTGAATTCACACTATAAAAAAATAAAATAAAACAGCACGGTGTCGAATACCTCACGCACACGTTCTCAACCAAACCCGGGCTATGTTCGTAGCGCCCGTCCTTTGAAGGCTCGAGCAACAGCGCTCAGAATGTACGGTGGGGTACATTACCCGACTTAAAAGCCCCTCGGATCAGCCCAGACACACCGTTTGTATTTCCGCTCCTCTCGTATATACCCGTTTAAGGACGGTGCGTTCTTATCTCGGGATACGAGCAAAGTGTCCCTTAACTCGGGGAATGTTTCTGCCCCAAGAGCGCAAACGATCTTGGGGAGGACTCAGTCGGGCGAAACCTGGTCATTCATTGAATCATGTTAAGGTTGAAGGTTCGTTCAAGTGGAGTATATCCCAGATCCCTACAGCGGCATATGGCATGCATGGGTCACGCGTCACGAGTGTATTTGACCGAGTCAACGGGAGTTCGATAACAGAAGCAACACAAATATTACAGCGGAGAACCCCTCCTTCCGCTCACATGCCAGCACATTCAGATTATGCATCGATTCCGACATAAGTTTACGTTGGCTCCCCTCTGTAAAAAGACATTGTGTATAAACTAAAGAGACGAAGAAAGAACACGAACAATACGAAAGAGCAAAATATTACCAAAACATTGCACAGCAGAATGCGGCACCGCTTACCGAGCTAGTGCGCTGTACATGCAAAATCGATGTTTCATCCCACCCAGGGGGGTGTGCGGCTGTCGTGCACGAACAGCGTAGAAACACAACCGTGTCCATTCAACTGCCGCTAACTCATTCCCGATACGGTAGCCCGTCAAGACATGCGCACACGTGTCCTGCGCTGCCCAAGTCAACACCAAGCAATGCCATAGATCGAGGAGTCATAGTTCCTACCCCCCACGTGCCAAAAACACCAGGCGACGCAAGGCAAACGACAAGTGCTGAAGTCACTCTCCTGCTTCACAGCAATGTAGCCCAGGGGGTAGCCGACAGCGAGCGGTAAACGAAAATCAAAACCACCCATCGACCTGAACGATTCCGTCTCTCAGCTTTATCGCTTCAAACCAAACAACGGGGTTTCCTCACGATTGCGTATTGAGGAGAGGAGTTACATACCCGCGAGCTAAGACCAAACGGACTGCTGTAGAACAAGCCCAATCGCTCTTGTGTGGACAACTTCGCCCCTAAACAAAACAAGCAAAAACAAAACAATACAAAAAGTGCCCTTAACCGTCTCGGGGGCCCCTTTCAAGGAACCGTGACGAAACAAAGGGACGGCTACAGCACAGCAACACCCACTGCGTGGCTGGGAGATGAGGTATATCGGTGCCCGGGCATAACTGCGAGGCGTCGCAGGGCGTGGGTACAACCTGGGGCCCTCCCAGCACGTCTGGGCGTTCGCGCTGGTCGTGTACGGCTGATAACACCAAAGTTATCCTTGTGTTGGCCGCTATCCCTTATATCCCTTAAAAGGGGTCCCTTTTATCCCTTAAAAGGAGTCCCTTTTATCCCTTAAAAGGGGTCCCTCCCTTGAATCCCTTAAAAGGGGTCCCTCCCTTGAATCCCTATAAAGGGGTCCCTTGTATACCTTATAAGGGCCCCCTTGTGTCCCTTTAAAGGGGGCCATTATGTACCTTAAAAGGGGTCCTTTCTATCCCTTATAAGGGGTCCCTTGTATCCTTTAAAAGGGGTCCCTTGTATCCCTTGAAAGGGGTCCCTTGTATCCCTTAAAAGGGGACCCTTCTATCCCTTAAAAGGGATCCAAAAAGGCTGCATCCGTATTTTCTTCAGTCGGGACCTCTTACTTTCATCACCAGCAGTCACCACGAACAACGAACTACAGGAGTCTGAGTAAAACGATACGCGTCGCACGCCGACGATATTTCAAACCCACACCCGGTAGCACATTGTTCGATACCATATAAACAGCAGCTGTGAAGGTTTATGGCCGAAACCCAGCTGCGCAAGCTGTGTGTGGTACTCCGATCGCACGTACTATGTGTTTCTCATGTCCTCATGCAGGATACACCCCCCCCGTGTGTGCGGAGGACAACATCTGATGCTGCAGATTGTTGTAGTCTACTGACCACAAAGCAAGGTATACGTTACCAGGTATTCATAAAACAGCGAACAACACGCCCGCATACTCTCTCTGTCGTCCCCTTCGCCATAGCAGCAAGAGACCAGCGTGCGAAAGCCCACCACGAGCACGTAACCAATTGCCGATCGAGGTCAACTCCAACTATCCTGTCGCCCCCGTCGTCAGATCGATCGGCCAAGAACGAACACAGCCGACGGATGTCGAGGATCCCACAGTTGAAAAAGCAAGTGGGGAAACAGTAGCGCTCTGATCAAGACCATTGGCGTAGCAGTACGCGGGCCTCGAGAGCGGATATGAAGTCGTCCACAGTCTCGTGTTCGCTCGCCATCTGCTCTACGGTCGCGGGGGTAAACCGATCGCAGACCTCTTGGCCGGTGGGATGGAAGCCTCGAGCAGACCCTGTTCCTTCAGGTGCTGAGTGTTCATTGAACACGTGGCGGAGGCGTGTGTCCTGTGCCGGCTGCAAGCTGTCAATCTGGAAGTAGTGAAGAGTCATTTCCAGCGCAGCCGGGTACCTGGTTGGAGTGGTGGGGCGGCGCTTGGAAGGTTGAGTAGTGGTTGCTGTGTCGCGCGCGGTTACACGAAATAGTTAATCCCCCACGCCAACTATTGCCCCATGCGTTGAAAACAAGATCGAGACGCGTGCTACGATAGCCTGCATGCAGGTGCACCCTGTATTTCATGAGGCTCTTCGAGTCAGGACCGGTGCAACGATAGGGGAGGTACCCATATTTTGACTATGTACCGGGTTTTGGCCATCGGACGAGTGGCTCCGACTCTAACTGGAAATTGGACCTAAACACATTATGTTTGCGTTACCTAACAAAACCTCCAATGGCGGTGCATATAGAACATAAAAAAACAAACGTTGTCAGTACGACGCAGTGAAGCAAGTCATTCGGCCGAGTGGCTCTGTGCAGGTGAAAAACAAGCACCTATACTACATGACCCCCCTACCGTACCACCAGTCTCAGGGACCTCCATATACCCCACCTAAAAACTGGTTTCGGTATGAAACAAAAGTGCTATACGAAGGACAACACCACGGCCTGACGATCCAACCAAACATTTTGCAACACAAGGTATCAATTTCGACGAGTTTGGGTTAAGGAGCCTCTTCGTTCAGAAACGTTTTCAGCCAAAACAAGGCATACCTATACCTCTATTGTAGCACGCGTCATGGGGGCTGCGATAGAGGGGTCGTAGCACGGTTTGGACGGACCCTGTTTCTGAGTTGGTATTGGTGTTCTCGATTGATGCCACGAGAGAGGGGTACGAGCACTGCTGCTTTGGCAAAACCTGTTTTTGGTTGACTGTTGTAGTGTTTACTTAGCTGAGGAACTACAGTAGCCAGCGAGGCATCCTCTTGTAGTAATATCCTTGCCAACCTCAACAATGGGCAGCGTGAGCTTCAACATTGATCACTCGTAAGCACTCCGAAACAAGAAAGCCTAAGAAAAAAAATATCGATTTCCCGATGTAAACCTACAGCAGCAGTAGGCCATGGGATTGCGTATATTACACTGTTTCACTCTGTACCCGAAATATAAGAGCTGTTTATATTGAGTATTACTATACAAGCACTCCTTATATTTCGGTACAGAGTGACAATTCGTTTTGTGAGAAAGCCGTTTTCAGTGGAACTCCTCTCGTGAGGGCCCTCACCAGATTCGCAAGTGCTGCCGTGCCGTAGAATGCGTTATAAAACCGAAACTGTACCATTTTATAATCGACCCCGCGTCATTTGTGCACCGTACAGCCGCTGTCGGTCGAGTAGGACAGCAAGTTATTAGTTATTGCTGCATCACGGCAGGGTTTCCAGGGATATCGAGGGGCTTTTGCACTTTGGTCGGAGCAACCGCTCTTGCTTGTACAATTTCACTGCTCGCTTTCAAGGAATCGGTCTAGGCCAGAGTGTATGATGGAACCAGTGAGTGGCTCGCGATAGCATGCGCGAGAGCCGTCTCAACGTGTCTCGCGCAATCTCTTATCAGATGTTCCGTTTCGCGGTCGGCAGCCGTTTCGCCGTAGCTCAGCTACGCGACGAAACGGTCATATGTGACCAAGTGTTAATGAAGATGACCAATGTCATTACGGTCGTGGTGGTGTACCGTGCTACAGATTTTTAAGAGGTGCACCATGTTACAGACGTTCCCGAGGACCCCTAATTTCAGCCCCTACTTGCAAGCCCTATTTGCAACCCCAATTTGCAACCCTTTCCTGGTGTGGTTCGACCCTGCAGTATGAGACACACGTCACGGGTTTGGTTGCAAGCACCGCTTCCATGGAGAAAACATATTCTAAAAGGCTTCGCCCACCCACCTCATGTGGCCCAGATATACTTTCTTGTCGATACGCCCGGGCCGGATCAGCGCGGCGTCCAAATCTTCGGGGTGGTTGGTGGTCATGATCACGATGCGCCCAGGGGTGTCAACGACTCCGTCGAGGATGTTGAGGAGCCCCTGGGAGGCGTTTGTTTATCGAGGGGAGTTTCGCATCGGAAGCGAAATCCGTGAGGCAAAGGGGATATCAGGTGCGTGCCTTATATAGGCGTGGAGCACATATCGTGTTTTTGTGAAGGTAGCTCTTTCAGGCGAAAGGTTTTCTGAATTTCGGCGCTCCGTCCCTCAGAAACTATCCAATGGACGACGTTGGAATTGCCACCAAGATTATATTCCTAAAATTATCGTTGCATACTTACGTATTCTATTGCGTCAAGTTTGTTTTGGTCGGCCTGGGCGAGTGAGGAGTGAAGATTCTCAAAACGTTCAAGACTTACCCTTACCGCAGCAATACGTATATGCGCCAGCCAGGCCGTCAATTTGTTGGCTGAGATCTAGCAGCAGCAATGAATGCTACAGCGTTAACGGATCTACTTCGGTCGTCGGTAGTGCTTTGATTCGTTCTGCGGAGTACGGCCACATCGTTCCGACGCCAACGTCGAGTATTTGCTCGTCGCCTGTTTGATCGACTCCACAGATCCAAGCGCAGCAGAATCGCGTAATCAGGCGTGCCAGGACCGGGGCAGTACTTTTCGCTGAATTTGTTTCTGAAGGGACGGGCATCTTACCCCTAATTCGTCGGAATGCTATCCGTTCTTCACCTAGGCCACGGGCATCATTTTATGGGATGGTTCATCGGCGTGAACGCTTCTATTTTGTTCAGAGAAAGCCGGTCTCCGGTCCGGGTGAGTACTGAGTTCCTATATACTATAATGAACTGACGCTCAGATACTCCGAACAAACGACGTGCACCCTCTACTCTGTAGCACGCGTCTTTGACTCGTCGTTTGGTTAACGGGTGGCCTCCATGAGTTGTTAATACGAGCGTGGTAACGGTTTCTGTAGCATGACGGTTTCACCCCTCTTTCTTGTTTCCAAACTTTTTATCGTAGTTCGCGTCGTGAACCACACTCACCGCCAGATCCAGCTTATCCACCGGGGTGGTGTCGAAAAGGCTAGTTCCCGACTTCTTCGTAGAACCCCGCGCATAATATCCATCATACTCCGCCCTCTGACGCTCCGCCATAAGCATCATCATACGCGACTCGTCGCCTCCGTCCCCAGGTTCGAGTGAATTCGACGACCCTCTCCAAGGCGATGCGACCGGTGCGAGGTTCATGCGGCTGGTGCATTTTCCGTCGCTGCCGACTCGGTGGCGGCGGCTTTCGAGACCGCGCGACACCAGCTGCTCAGGCGATGCAGGACCACTTGCTAGAGGAGATCCACCGCCAGCGCTTGTACTGGCTTCGTTTTCAGTGCGGTTGTTCCTGGGAGGGTGGAAGCTGTGCAGGACGAGGGCCCAGCGGGATAGAAACCTCAGTCAGGCGTTGGAGGTTGTTGTTGTGGTCGTTGTTGTGTCATTATATCGTAGCCAAAATATAGTCTGTGGGGTTTAAAGGACCGCCTCGAATAGCACTGGAGGGGAAGACTTTCTTAGTAATTACTTGGGGGCGCGAGGGGGGGGGGTTGACTCTACTGTTGTTGGTCCGTTTGCTCCACAACCGTCACGTGCGCGAGCGCCAGTACACGGGTGGAACACGCTGCCCTCTATGGCACGCTTGTTAAACTTTTCAGTGAAACGACACGCCGCGTCTGTTGCTACAAACCCTGGAGTTCGAAAGGAAACTCCGACAGGTACGTCCCGTTTCAAATGCCCGATAACGAAGAGAAGACGTTTTTGTTTCAGGACCAGGACATAGAACTATCGTGGTCGGTTTGAGCGAATCAATCGTTCTTCGTGGACTCCCTCTTGTAAGGTGGGAATGCTCGCCCCAACCGAAAGGGCACCCAGACATAGTTTCGGTAGACTGCCATAGGTGCTGTAAAATCCCTCTTTTAATATACCTGTAAACAGGCACAAGGTCTCCGGCAGGAAGTTTACTCGTATTATGTATTTTGTGTTTCAGTGGTTCAGAGCCAGTGGAATTACGATAGCAGCTACCTACCGCATATATTCAGCAATCTTACTGCTGTAATACGCATTGTTTTTTCGGTCACGCGGTATGTACCGCAATGGAATTGTCATTTACGCTTGCGCCACGACATGATGTCCACGTGTTTACTCTGGGTGAGATAAAGAGTCGCCCACTCGCCCAAATGGCCCAAACACGGCAATACGGACAAGTCTAGCCACCCTGCCGTTTCAGCAGCCTTTATACTACCTCGAGCGTACACGTTTCTGGATGCTAGCGTTTGATCGAGGTCGAGAACAGCCACGACCGACAAGCCCCAGACACCCCCACGGAACCGCGCTTTAGCGTGCTTCCGAACCCGACAGAGGTAACAACAGCAACACCAAGCCTCGCACCTAAACCACCCACCTCTCCTCGTCGTCATTCGTCTTGCTCTCCGGGCTCTCCGTCGGGGCCAGTTGAGTGGGTGGCAGGGCTGTTTTACCGGTCGCCCCCGACTCCACCCGCCGCGCTTCAACCGGGTGAGAGGTGGACCTCGTGAGTTGGGCAGGCTGTTCGAGCAGGTCGATATGGTCCAGAGGTGAGATGGACACAGACTCAGGAGTTGTGGCAGCTTGCGCAGGCGTGTGTTCTTCCGCTCCAAGCGGTTCCACCTCCTGCGTCGTCTGTTTTTGCCGCAACGTCGTGAAGGTGGGGAGGGTGGGGTAGAAAAAGAGGGGCTCAAGGGGAAGGAAGTAGGGGTGCCGTATCGATCAACACATACATATATACATATATATACCGGTATGTCATTTGTTTGTTTAAGCCTTCTGGACCGTGTCTTGCCCCAGGCCGGTCATGGTGGCAACGCTCGGGACAGACTATAGCCCTGCTGCAGTGGACGTTCGACCGCTGGCGTGCATGTATGGTTGCGGCTGACGGTTGGACGAGTGCTACGATACACGGTTTGGGCCAATCAACGTACGGCTGAGAGGGGGGGGGGGCGTACTCATTTGTTGCTTGCCTTAGTTATTTGACCATTAACCACGCATCCCTTTCGAGACGGAGCGGGGGGGGGATCCCCAAGTGAACAAGTACAGTATATTCGGCATCTTGAGAATACCAACAGTACTATTTTAAATAATCGATTTCGTCGTGTATATATATACCATCGTGTTTTCGTCCGCTTCCGTTTTATTTTCGTTCTCTCGCAACCCGTTCCTAATGGACGTACACCTTGTCTAGCTAACGCTTGACGACCGGACTCTCTCCCCTGTTAGGGGACGAATTACTTTAAACTAGACTTAGATATATGTTCGTTTACAGTTCTAGTGGCATGAGTCAATGCACGTACAGCAGGTACCTTGAGAGTGGCCTGCGTGCCTTGCTTCTGCCTGTTTCGATCTCTCGAATGCACGATCGGCGACGCGGCATCGATATCTTCCATCACAAATATGACATCTTTGAATCCCAGTGACACGGGAAGTTCCTGCGTCCCCGCCACCGGGAACGTTTGATCGAACACGATATCCATCAGTTCCTACAAAGCGAAAAAAAAGGGAGAAAAAGAAAAAGAAAAATGAAAAACAAATAAAAAACGGCGGACAAACGAAAACGGCAAGTTAAGGTAATCCATTGTGTAGGAGGCGAACGGAGAACTACTGAACGTAAAACGACAAGCAGTATACACGCTAGAAAGTAACTGCTGCAAAGAGATGCTATGTGGTTCAAGATGCACCAGGGTTTCGTACGAAGAAGGCGTTTTGTATCCGCTACTGTAGCTCTGCTCGGACACGCACTCTACTGCTTCGGAAGGCGCTCATAAGCATCGCGGCCTTCGGATGGAGCTTTGGGAAAGGGGACCACGGACAGAGAGGTCCTCCTGCGGAACCTCACACCGCATGCGCGTATCCGGACAATATGTTGTCTGGACACTATATCGTTCAGAAGCGTGCACGTTCATCGATAGCCCGGAGTCCATCCTGTTTAGCACTGGTGAAGCCTGCGTGTGGGTAACTGTTCCAACCAGACGACGCGTGCTACAATAGAGGTAGCACTTTTTTTGCTATTTTTGATTCTGAATGACGATGCTCCTTGACCCCAAATCGACGGAATTGTTTTTTTTTGGGAGCAATCCCACGGTAGGGGTGCCACTTTTTGGCTCAATATTTTCTGACGGGTTGAGCTCCCCACGTGAGTAGCCACCGGACACTATTATGATTATACTGGTATTTTTGTTTTTGGACTACCGCTGAGAAATTTTTGGCCGGGTAACGCGAACGAATGTTTCCGAAGTCGTGTTTCGGGCGGGATATTGAGCTCCTCATGTGAGGAGCTCAGACAAATCTGCTGTACCCCTACCGTGGGATGAGTCTTGGTGCACTATGTTTCATTTTGAACTTAAAACCATGGAATTGGTCGTCGGGTAAAACTTTCATTTCCTCTAAAATCAGTTTTATGGTAAGGGTATAGAGCTTCTCAAGTGACAACGCTCAGAAAGTTCATGGTGCACCTATCCCGTAGCATACCGTCAGACCCCGGTACACGAGTCTACAGCAACAACAAAACCGTGGGGATAACCTGATTTCCCCTTTCGTGCCTAAATCGTGGAACAACACTGGACTGACGGGCATTCGCAGCGAAGGAGCTACCCGCCCACTATTTTCGGATCCGACTTTTCGCTTCCACCATAATAGGCCTGTTCTATGCCCCCTGAGAACTACCACCGTGGTTCCACAGCATAGTGCGTCCGTGTCGGCGAGTGCATCGATAGAGTTAGCACTTTTTCGTTGAATTTCTTCCTGACCAATCCTCGGACTCTCACTCTTAGGGCTAGGGTTAGGGTTAACTTACAGTAAACGGTTAGGAGCGAACAGTGACCCTAACCGCAACCCCCACATCGTCGGGCTCTCATTCTTGTTGCTGCAGTATACTTCGTGGTGAACGTTGGCCATGGGTTTGTTGGTTCATTGGGTGCCACTTTCACTTTCCTCCAAAATCATTTCGTGGGCGAAGAGTGGAGCTCCTCACACGAGGAGCTCCGGGGAAAACAGTGTTCACTTTATCGTAGCACGCGTCTGTCCCGAGTACAGCAGTAGTAGTAGTAGTTGGTGAGAATATTTGTCTCAGCGTCGGTTGTTGGGTTTGAAAGAGGCGTGCTGTGGCAAGAGTAGCTCCTGAGTATTCATCGGCTCCTCCCTTGAGGGCCCCTATACTAACAGTAAGTCACCCAAAACACTGGCAAAACTAAAATGTCAAGGTGAACAACCCCATGGGCAAGGTACGGGTATACAACGAAAAGCGTTGGAAAACGTGACAAAGGTGAAAAATCCAGCGATAAGGCATGCCTTGTAAGGCGTATGGCTTATCCGGTCGTTTTCTCACTCAAGGAGTCCCCGCCAGGCTGTACAGCATCTGTCTCAGAAAGCAAAGCCGTCCCACCTCTATCGTAAACGAGTGTTAAGCATAAGAGCTTCCCAGGCGCGGGGTTTCAGAAACCTGCAGGCGTTATACAGTATCCTCTACCGGTACTATAGCCGCAACCGGCACTTTAGAGCAATGCCGGTAGGGATGTACATCAACTCGTTTTCGGGGTTGATTTGATTGTTGGTTAATTAGTCCAAATCGTGTTGATTTAATCATGATCAATTGATTAATACTAACACAATAATAATTAATAATAATACCAACACAATCAACTACACGATGTGATTCCTAATCATGACTATCGGTTGGTTATTGATGGTTTTCACGGTTACAACACAAAACGCCTCTTTTTGGTTCAAAAATAATTAACTAAGCATGACTAATTTCAAAAACCAACTAATCATTGATTAGTTCATTTGTGGCAATGTGCGCCGGAGGAACGTTATTTTACGGTTACATCACGAAACGCCTCTTGTTTATTCAAAAACTCAATTAGTTACGATTATGTTCAACAATCAATTAATTCATGACTACAGTAGTTGATTTATAACAACAAACACCAATAGTTAATCACATCACGTGATTAAAGTTATTCACCAAAAATAATCAGAATCAACACGTGATTATGAGTTGATGTACATTCCTAAATGCCTGCCTTCGTTATAGGGGCGGCGGCCCATTTGCTTAGCTCTTCACACGTGGAGCTCAATATCTCACCCGAACCATGTATACACTACGAAGAAGATTGTTCGCGCGCAATCCGGATAACACCACTTGCTGGAGCAAAGTCTTGAAATAAATATACTAGTAAATAGCATATTTCCTCGTTCTAACCGGCAGTTACTCGCCTGAGAAGCTCGACCGGTCCGAGAATGTGCAGCGAAAAGGCGTGCCTCCTGTCGCTGGATGAGTCACATCAGTGAATCCCACCTGTGCCAGAGGTGATTCCCCAGGGACTAACAAGACCGCAGCAGCGGGAAACCGGCACTGCTACGCCGGAACTGTACGTACGGGAGGAAAGCACAACTGTAGTATTGCAGAGGACCATAGTAAATAGGACCAAATATTGTTAGTAAAAAGAGGTAAATATATAGGTTTGTGTATGTACCGTAGGTCCTACTTATTATGGACCCCCCTACTAGGCAGTTATTCCAAGCTTCCGTCACCTGGTTGGTCTCGATGCGAGAAAGCGGCACGTTGACCACGTGGCGCCCCGTGTGGCAAGCCAGGGCCTTGATCAGAGAGGTCTTGCCCGTGCCGGGGGGGCCGTGCAGCAGAAGGCCGAGCTTGTGAGGGTACCCCCTGATGGCATACTTGCCTATCGTCCAGAGAGAGCGTTGTCGAAGTTGAGCGGAGTGAGGCAAAGGGGCGAGACGTGGTGGGTAAAGAGATGGAGTACTTTGTTTACAGCCAACGCAGCACTAAGGGTGGGAGGGGCATGCAATGGCGAAATGGTGTGGATGAGCGATAGCATACTTGGATAGTACCAACGCAGCACGAAGAGTGGGGGGGGAGGGCGAGGAGGCGCGAGATGTCGTGCGTGGGGCAATCGATCTAGGCGGCGAGACGTCAAGCATCGGCATCGTGAGCTTCCCCCCCCCTCGCCCCTGAAGCAAACATACAGACTACGGCGTAATTGCCTATATAAAACTGACCCAAACCCATGGAATGTTCCAAACAACTACGTAACCCGACCCTACGACACTCAGCAAAAGGCGGCCGAAATGCCACCTCTAACCTAATTAGCCTCGGATTGGATTAAATCTTAGGAAGGTTCTATGGGTTGAATTAACGGTTACATGCCTGGTAGGGATTCAAACTGCGAGGAATCCGACCGCATGGGTTGCAATCAAAATTATTCGCCAGGACAAAATGACACTTGGGGGACGCGCGCTACGACAGAGATATCACGGTATACCTTTTTTTGGTTGTTTTGGTTTCTGAAGGACGGGTCTCCTTAACCTAAACTAATCGGGCTTTCGTTTTTGTACTGTCATATTTTTCGTTTGTGTCCTTAAGGCCATGAGATTGTTTACCGGGTAGAACTTTTGTTTGCGTCCAAAGTTTTGTTTTGAATTAATACTAGTATGGAGCTGACGCGTGCTACGGTAGAGGTGGCACTTTTCGGCCGAATCGTTTTCTGAACGATCGGGCTCCTTAACTCAAATTCGTCGTTTTTTCATTTTTGTGACGAATAATGTTTCAGAGTATACTTCGGTCATGAGATTTCCCATCCGGCAGCACTTCTATTTTCCTCCAAAATCATTTTTTCGGTGAGGTATGACGCTCCTTAAGTGAGGAGCTCAGAAAAAACATGGTGCGCCTCTATCGTAGCATGCGTCAGCTCCTCAACGGAAAAACCTCAAAAACAAAAAGGGTCCACCTCTGCCGTAGCCCGGCGTCTTCTATATGGAAATATATCACGGTCCAAACCGGGGGGAAAAACAAAACAAAATCCGGCCGGAGAGAGATATGTGGAAGTGTGGTAGACTTGAAACGACGTGTGCTACGGTTAATGGACACCATGTTACAGAAAATTACGGGGCTCCTCGCGTGAGGGGTTTTATACCTGCCGTAGTCTGAGCACCGCTTTTGGAAAAAGTAAAACAAAAGTGCTGCGTTCCCGATCAACAATCCCCCGGCCGAGGTATTCACCGAAAAACTAAAAGCACCCCAAGAACGAAATTCCGCGTTGACGATTTTGGGTTAAGGGCCCGTTTCAACGAAGAAGAAACAAATTCAGTTTGGATAAAAAACAAAATTCAAATCCGCTTTTCATTGGTCAACACATGCACCAGCACCAAAGATTAGGATCTTGGGGCATAATACTTGGTGCTTGTGCGTGTGTTGACCAATGAAAAGCGAAGTTGAATTTTATTTTTTCCAAACTGAATTTATTTTATGCTCGTTCATTCGGGCCCTAAGAAGCCCGTCTTCAAAAAAAATAATTTCAGGCAAATAATGCTATCTCCATCGTAGCACGCGTCTGACGGCATCGGGGTGGCGTATTTACCTGAAATATTATGATATATTAAATGCATTCACAAAAAGGCGGGCAAGAGGGGGGTGAAAATCAGGGTTTTCCGTGAATATTACCTTCGGGTGTTGTTTTGTTAGAGGGGCGATATATACAGCGAAAATGCTGACAGGACGCGGACTTAACAGTAGTAGTAGTAGAGAGCAATCCCACGGTAGGGGTACCACTTTTTGGCTCCATATTTTCTGACCGGTTGAGCACCTGACGTGAGTAACCACCGGATACTATGAACATTTTACTGGTATGTTTGTTTTTGGACTCCCGCATTGGAAGGTTTGGTCGGGTTGCGCGAACGAATGTTTCCGAAGTTATATTTCGGCTGAGATATTGAGCTCCTCATGTGAGGAACTCAGATCAAACTGCTGCACCCCTACCTTGGGACGAGTCTAGATCCAGGCCTCAAAATGAAAAGGTTTCTCGAAATGACCCATCTGACCTATATGTGATCGATCGTGTAGACGATCGGTGCACGGGACGTGAAAGGATCTCACCGGTTTTCTTCTCGAAATGGCTCAGCAGCTTCAGCAGGGCCTCCTTCTCCGGGAAAAAGAGGCTCGAAAAGTCCTTCGCGTTGCTCAGTTTGAAACGATTGTAGCTGGTTCACACGGCAAGAGGACACGTCGATGTTTGTTTCGGTGAGACGAAGAAAACTGAGCCATACGCCGCCTTATCGGGGCGGTGGCTTATTAGAGTAGTTTCGGAGCTTTTCGCACGAATGAGGAGCTCAATGCACCATCCGAGCTAATTACGGGGTAGCAGGGGTTTGGGCGGGATAGTAGGGTTCGGGATACGTGCTAAGATAGACGGAGCACGTTTTGGGCCCAATCGTTTTCTGAATTATGGGCTGAGCAATACCACGGTAGGGATACCAGGTTTAGGCTCAATAGTCTCCGACCGGTTGTGCTCCTCACGTGAGTAACCACCGGATACTATTATTCTACTGGTATATTTGTTTTTGGACTACCGCATTGGAAGGTGTGGTCGGGTTGCGCGAACGAATGTTTCCGAAGTCCGTCATGTTTCGGGTGAGATATTGAGCTCCTCTTCATGTGAGGAGCTCAGACAATTTTGCTGTGCCTCTACCGTGGGGTGGTTCGGCTCCTCAACCCCAAGCCGTCGGAACGTTTAGTCTTGAGTTGCAAAATAAAAAACCTTTGAACATTCAAGCCGTAGAATCGTTCATCGAGCAGTACTTTTTAGTAACGGTATACAGATCCTACATGACATTCGAGTGAAAACACCACCCTCCGCCGTAGCATACGTCTTGGCCGAAAATACTGCATCTCGGTCGGGGCTTACTCAACAAAGACCCGTACTACGATAGATGTACCGCGTTTTGGCTGAAACCATTTCTGAATGATATGTCGCCTTGACCCAACACTGTCGACCTATCATTGTTTTTGTGTTGAAATATTTTGAAGACTATTCTTAGGTCCTGAGATTATGCATCGGGTAGCACTTTTGTTTTGTTTCAAACTCCATTCATTTGGGTAGGTATATGGAGCTCTTCAAGTGAGAGAAGCTCAGACAAGCATGGTGCGAGCCTCTACTGGAGCATGGGCTGGTTCAAGCGTAGCACCCCAACTCTACTCAGCAGCCAAAATTCACTCCGTTTGTTCAGAGATAGGACCCTAACTTTGGCACACCTGTCGTTTTACGGACCTACGGTCCACACCAAAACTGTATGTTTACCTATTTTTGCGAACAACATTTGGTCCTATTTACTAGTGTTTACTATGCCCCCCCGTGATAGGGTGTACGTTTTAGAATTACTGCACAGCCTGCATACAGGTTGGCCTGGCTGCGCGAGCTGGTTTCTCTGAAGTCATCGTGTTTCGGGTGAGACGATGAGCGCGGCAAATAAGTCACCATCGCATGTATCGTAGACACTGCTCTCCGTAGCTAGCACCCGTTATCGGGTAGTTCCACAGTTGTTTAGGAGCCGCCTCAGTTAGAAACACATCTCCCTTAAAAAATCCCATATATATATTGCAGCACAATTCTCACCTGCGTGATGGCATGGGATCGCCGCCGCCGTGATGCATCTGCCCCGGGGCCAAAAATGGTCGACTCGTCGAGATATGAGTGTAGAGATACCGGGAGTGGTCCTCCGTTTTTTCGACCTCCTGGTAATACCAGGCGAATGCTTTCTGGATGAACGCCTCGATGCGCACGTCGCCGTGCTCCTCGGCGCACTTGAACATGAAGCTCGTCTGAGTTCGGGGGCGGGAGACAGGGGACGGGGGGGGGGGGCGGGGGGGGTTGTAATATATACAGGGTGATGTTAACTCGTCGATGACTTGAGTTGGTGATCAGTATTTCAGTGCTATATATTACCTTTGCTATCTGACAACGTGCAGCATGAGCGTCAATCTTAATGAAGACTCCTAAAACCGAAAACCAGATGATACTCAAAAAGAGCCCTCTCCGCACAAACTCTACTCCTCCATTATGTATACCCACTTCCGGCTTGAGCTCTGTCTACTCCGTTTTCTGTCCGTTCTTCTTCTCTCTCATTACGTGCTCTTAGTATATACTATGAATCGTATATAACGGTGCGTCCGAGCTCCATCCTTTGTTTTTGTTTTCAGGAGACGACATGCATGCACGACACAGAATTAAGCCTACGAGAAGGGCATACAGAACTTACCTCTGTACTGTTGCAGTATGTCATCCAAAGACGGAGTTAATAATTAGCGGACGCTGAACCCAATGATCAATCCCATGGCGTTCTACTGTAGTTGCTTGTTTTTACGTGAAGACCCCGTCAACCTGAAATAGTTTGGCCCCAACGTGTCACTGGGACCGCTATGACCGTCTTAAAACGCGTTCACAGCAGTGTTACACGACACGAACGAATGATACTTCCAGCTGAGGAGACCCTCGTCGGTAGTAAACAGAATGACCTAAACGCGCTACGCAACCCCTACGGCAGCACGTTTAACGTCCGTAGCACGGCTCTTTACAGTGTTGCATTTCATACGATGCAGGCGCGGCCTATGGGCCGGAGCAACCGGTCAAACGCTTTTCGCAGGCTGTGTGCGGTCAATTTCTACCTTGCCCGTCGACCAAACCAAGCTAACCCCTAACCCCAACCCGAACCCGAACCCGTTGGGGGGCACGAGGTCGGCGGTGGCAGCCACGCGGTTCCGCCGCGTGATTTGATGGCGTTTTCCCGAACAACGCATGCGGCCAATAAACGGCCAGCCTCCACCCAATAAAACCGGCATCCTGCACAAAACGTTTCGCCGGTTGCTCCTGCACACATAAGGCGCGTCTACGATGCATGCCAAGATAGAGGTGCACCAGCCATTGTTGTTTCGGAGGATGCTCACTCGAGGAGCTCAATACTAATATAACAGTAAGTAAAGCTGATTTTAGAGGAGACTGAAACTGCTACTATTTAGATGAATATTCTCATGCTTCAACTGTAAAAAAACTAAAAACAAAATTGCAACACCAGAATGAAAGTCCGACGAGTTTGGACTAAAAGAAGCCCGATTATTCAGAAAGTTTTTCAAAGACAAACAACTGCTACCTCTATCGTAGCAAGCGTCATTACCCTTACCCCTCAAACTCCGTCGCACGCCTCTTTGAAATGTGGAACTCCATGCCGTCACCCTCAAAGTTCGTGACACGCCTGTTGCTACTGTGCGGTGCCCTCCCTCTAAAAGCACCAAGCTCTACGTGTATCGGAGTTCGCACGTATACACACCTTTCTCGTGCTGCCCTTGGCAGCGCTCATCCCTCCGTCCTGGTCCCCCCCCCCCTCTACGCGAGAGACCTGGAAACGTGCAATATACCAAGGTGTTCATGCAGGAAAAAAAACATTTGCTGGTTGTGATCGCGATCCGATCTCAAACCGAATGCCACGAGGTATCGTGATAAATGTCTCGCTGGTCGTATAGTCACGACCCGTTTAAAACAGAACGGAGGTTGATATATGTCGAGGAAAATCACAGTGACACTGATATAAATCGAGATCCGGTTTGAACCCAACGGAGCTCGGAATCAGCTAGGATCTTTCGCTGAGGACAATCGTCCGGCCAAACGCAGCCCGGATCAAACTGGACCTTGCATTTGTGGACCATCGGCCCAGGCAGAGGGTTTTGTAGTGAGGCGGTGGCCCACTCGGATGGGCGGGAGGGGGGACGCAGGGGCATGAGCGATGGCGCTAGAAACTACTTCAGCTTGTACAACGTGACTCGCCAAACTCGCAGCAAAACATTCCTTCCCGCGTCATCATCATAATGGGAAACCGGCAGAACGCCACGCATTAAAGCTTAGCGACAACGGCGTTGTGTTGGCCCCGTGCTTCGCACTAGATCGTTCTCCCTTCGCCGCGTTTTAACAATTGTTTAATTGAACTATTGTTGGAACACATTGCCGCCATGTGACATCAGGCTTGGGTATATATTGACTTTTCCCCAAAGTCGTTTGACGCAGTTGGGTAATTTTACCAACACAGGTAGCTAGAGCTCGGTTTCAACCTCGACCTATGAAACGAATGAGGGGATCAAATGGCACCATTTGTCTGCCATGTTTCCTGCTGTTCGTGCACTAACAAAACATGGGACGAATACGGGCAAAACTGCAGGAATGATGTAGGCCTGTTTCGGAAAGGGGGGGGGTGGGGTATGCGGCAACCATAACCCACAATGTAGCGGAATCATGCGTAAATGCCACCTTATCGGGGTGACGGCTTATTCGCCGAGCTCCTTCTCGCGTGAGGAACTCAATCTCTCACACACCCGAATCGCATGACTTCGAAGAAGTTTTGTTCGCTAGGCCTCGATCAAGATTTGCATGCGGTGAGTGTAGTATGCGCTAGTCCTGAAAAATACACGGAAGTAAGGTTATCGTGCTACCGGTAGTTTGTCGGTGTACGGGCTCCACCGGTCAGAATGTACAGAGACCAAACGTATGGCTCCTACCGTGGAATGAGTTTCAGTCACGAAATCGTATGCCGTAGTGGGTGTGAGGGAGAAGAGTCTGGCCTGTGACCTCGGATCGGAGTTACATCTATGGAGGTAGAGGGATAGAAGCGTGAATATAATGAATGGGATGGATATGTATATATATGTATATTTGATTCTGATAATTGCTATCCCAACGACGGCCAAACCGTGCGTGCAATCATGGTGGGACGGACCTGCCGGAAGAAGATGGCGCTGTCCACCTCCACCCAGCTGTTAAGCGGAGGCGTGGGCGTGACTTTGTAGGACTTCAACAGTTTCGATGTGCTCCCGCGCGGCATCATCTGTGGCGACAGGCAGCAGGTGAATACACACAGGACATGCGGGTTGGTGTGCGGCATCGTCCATACCGTAGGATATAAAACACGACGAGTGGAATGGGAGAGGCGAATACAGGCAGAGAATGCGGGGATAGGTGTTGTACCTACGTATGATAGACACGAAGTTTCTTGAATACCTTAACTGATGTGACTTTGTCCGCAAAGCTGTCGCAAGGGCACAAAGAGGAAAGGAACCAACCATCGCATGCAGGGCGAAGGAAGATGCCGTGGTGCAGAAAAGGGAACCAGGGGGGTACGACCGTAACGGAACCAAGTCCCATGCATTTTCCACGTGGAGCTGTAAATTAAAATGGCGCGGGGGGGGGGGTGTACTCATGTCGTGCACGGCCGTAGTCGTATGACCATAGACCCTCGCATACCTACAATGCCGGGACGGAGCACGTTGGATTTTCACCAACCAGGCAGACATTGCTTGCACCAAACGCGAAACGCCGTGAGGTATTGGGCGAGTCGCATGGAGGGTGAGCTGCATCCTGCTAAGAACCATCGTTGAGGCGGACTTGCATATGGACGACAGCCTCCAATGAATCGATTAAATTTCTGGTGTGGCCACTTCCAGAGATAGCAATGGGTATTACTATGTACCTGCTTCATGGGTGCCTTACCATATACACACTGCGTCATACGATCATTCCCCTTGTGCGGAGTTGAGCTTATCAACCACGCACAAACGATATACCCAGACCGCCAGCCTTGGCGACATACACAAACAAACAAACAAACAAAAAAGGCGCGGGGGGGGGGGGGGGGGGGGGGGGGGGGGGTGTGGAGGATGCTCTCCCTGCGTCGGCACTGCTTGTGCCGAAACAAGGGCAAATACAAATAAGTTGTCTTAATTATATGTTGAAAACGTTTTGAGCCGACCACCGTACATTTCGTTAACTGTCGACGTGCACTGTCTTCCATATTACAAAAAGGGACGGGTCGTTGTATTTTGTTTTAACACTGCCGAACAAACGTAATCACACAAACAAAGCGCGTGTAGATACCGCTCGCCGCTTCCCAGAACAACGCGGACCGACTCGCGGATCAACGACCCGTACTACGATAGGGATGACAGGTTTTTTTACCTAAAAATGTTTGTTCACAACTGGGCTCCTTCACGCAAACAATACTCGGAACGCCGCCTTTTTTTTTTAGCAAAATCCGATGTTGGCGTATAGTTATTATCCCATGGGATTGGTCGTTGGGTCGCACTTATAGTTGCTTCTTATTGGAATGCTGTTTCAAGGTGAGATGTATAGAGCATCAGTCCCTAGAGACGCATGCTACGATCGAGGTGTGCCATGTTTTTGCTGAGCTCCTCGCTTGAAGAGAGGTCCATAACTCACCAAAGAAACAAATTCAGGATGAAAAATAAAAGTGCCACGTACGTACCCATATTTGACAAACCTCATGACCTAACTATACCCTGCAAAAAAACATTTTGACACAAGACTGAATGTGGGTTAAGTAGCTTGATCGTTGAGAAACAAAAATCAGTGAAAACGTGTGGCCTCGATCGTGGCACAGGTAAAACAAATCGGAACATTGTGCAACAATCGCTGCACCTCGACATTGGCGTATTATTATTGCTTCGAACCATACGTGACGCATGCTACGGTAAGAGGTGCACCATGATTTTTCTGAGCTCCTTCCTCACTTGAGGAGCGCCATACCTCACCGAAAACAAATATTTTTGGAGGAAAATAAAAAGTGCTGCCGGATGAGAGATACCATTACCGAAGTATATTCTCAACCGTTTTTCGTCACAAAAATGAAATTCCGACGAATTTAGGTCAAGGGGCCCGATCGAAAAGAAACATATCCAGCCAAAAACTGCTACCTCTACCGTAGCACGCATCACGTGGTGTACACGGGCGCTGAATGAACACCATGACGGGGTGAACGACAGAGGGGGGTACTCGGATATCTTTGGGGAAACTAGTTTACGCCTGATAGGGCCTGCTCAGGTCACACTAGGAGGCTAAATATAGTAGGGGTAGAACACCTAATGTTTAACTTATAGAGGTAGTAGCTAATGCCTGCCTTCTCTATGGGCGGCACCTAATAGTTTCCTTGAAGGGACAGCACCGAATTTGTAGGAGGTTCTTCAGTAGAAAAGCTCCATTCCTTTACTTAAAACCTCGTCCAGAGAGCATATTAAACACAACGCAACGCGATTACCACTCCCACAATCTTAAGGTCGCGGTGGTTATATACGTAGCGTCTCCCAATACTCGGGTTTCCAGATAACTCGTACGTCTTCAGTAGTTTTATCGGAAAATACATCGGCGGCACGATTTTTGCACGTTGCGTTTGTGTCGTCGGCTGGTGCATGACAACGGCTTGTGTTTATTTCGAGGTCATCCTGACGCAGGTTCTCCACAGAGGCTTACGCCTCGACTTTATACAGATGTTGCAGTGGTCCAAATTGGTCGAAATTTAGCGTGCACAATATGGGACAAAAAGGAACAACTCCGAACTGGATACCTGTGCTTCACTTGCGGGCAGTATACAGCTTCTCATACGAAACTCTAGCCCCCGAGATCGAGGGGTGCTCATTATAGGGTGTGTGGGGCGTCGTCGTGTGCGCCAGAAATAACTCGTATAGGCAGCCAGAAATGATTCACGACGTGTTTTCGTGCACTCAAAGGTTGCGAGCCAGTAGCATAAAAACAAATTCCCGAAACTCGCAAAACATCGTGTCGTTTCACGCGTGAGGCACATCCTCACGGAAAAATTCCCTTCACCAAACGATTGCTGCTCTCCAGGCGGACATTTATGACATTATTTGTATTTTCGGGTCGTCGTCGAAGATGGTGCGGAACAAAATAGTACTTACCCATTGTAGGTACGACGTAGTATTAAACTGTCGGCCCAAAAAATGGGCAAACAAGGGGGAGGAAGGCTCTGAGTGCTCTTGATTAGTTGCATCAAATATTCAGGAATGATTGATTAGGTATAGGTGAACGGTATTATGGTAAAAATAAGACCTGCACGTTGTCACACGACAAGCGGAAAAAATAATAATATACTCGAAGTAATAATAGTTCGAAATACGGGACTTGGTTGCGAATGCCTTACTTAATGTTCGAGTCTTATGTATGTTTTTTGCTCCCGGAATGCCCAGGCGTGCCCGCTAGACAACTACGTTCCTGCGGGAACAAACGTCCCCGTAGTAAGTGTTCCACGAACTACAAAGTAAAACGCTAGTGAAGTGCGGAGGACCACAGTCAATAGGGGACCTACGGTTCGCACACTATTATAGAATGTTTCATTCCCCTCGTTTTACTCACGTTTTGTTTGTCTTACTGACGTATGGACGCGTGCTACGATCGAGGTATACGGTATACCTTACAAGGTTCCCCTTCGGGATGTTGGGTCACTTGAAATCCCGGGGGTGTCGCAAGGCGAAAATAGGTCGCACATGCTTCGTACTTCCCTTTTTGGACCCTTTTCGGAGCAAACTTGTGTTGAATAGACTGCTGTATAATGTAAAGGGAAAAATAGTAGCGAGGACAATTTCCTAAACAAAACAAATAAATGTCACTACAGTATTTAATAGATGATATCATATCTGAGGTAGAGTGGGCTCCCGGTGTTAAGAAGCTTCTTCAGTTTAATGTCCGGGCTCAACGACTTATTTTGTTTCCGACGTCGATCGAACAATTTTGTGTAGGGTTTACAGTCGATCCCACACGGGTGAGCTGTGTTTTTTAATCGAAGTTTTCTATTGTTCGTGCCAATCTGAGCTCTTTTTTCTCGACACGTTATTTCTTAACCGCAGGCACCTATACTACTACTAATACTGTATTTGTGTTGAATGGTGATTTGTTATGTCGAGTAGATTCACGAAGAACAACTCGTGAATCTTGACGCCATTCAGTGTTTTAACCTTGAAAAATCGAAATCACTTTCTGCGTCATTTTTTTCGTCGTGAGTTTACTCGTACAGTATTATAATACATTTTCGCAGTAAATGCGCCTGATAAGTGTACTTCGTGTATAATCCACGCAACCCCAATGGCATATCCAAAGACCAGATATGAGGGCATACAGCTGACTCTGTCGCCTATACCGATTGCGGACAGCAAGTGGCTCCCCAAAGCAACCGCTGGGCGCTGGCGAACGAGAACAATGCGCTGGCGAAACCCCGAGGAGGAGGCGGCACGTCTTAAACAAAAACGGAGCAAAGTACCCTGATAATCCAGGCGAGGCCGGGCATACGACCTGTGAGATTGGCATCTTGCCAGCAGGGCCACACCGGCGGCGCGGGAGGTTGAAACATCACAGCGTATGTCGCCATTCGTTCGGTGACTGTATCACATGCCCCGGCCCGGCCCGGCCCGGCCCCACTCGCGCACCACTTGCAAATATTCTTGGATTTAATGTCACAACTCGTGAGTTTCGTTTTCTGTTCGTTATGGATGACGCCGACTGAGCAGGCCGTCGTAGGATACTGCTACGTACAGCAGCACACATATATCATATCACACAGAGTACATCGAGGGCAAAATAGTTCAGTACGAAGACTAAACACACAGAGCACACACATACAACAGAAAAGTGCCTGCACATAGAACAGTACCGACAGGATAGCACAGAGCATATACAATACACAATACCCAACGAGTGAGTACACAGAGCACACACAGCAGTTCAGTTAGATCTAGCTGTTGTGCTGGAGAGCAGAGTACCCTGGTGCGTGTTTAGCAGCCGAGTATTCGTCTAAGGGTACCCGTCGAACAGTTGGGTACCCGGGTGCCCGGAGCGCAAAATCTCGCGAGTATAAAGTGTTATCCATACTCGTGACGGGTATTAGCTGTTTTGCTGTTTTCAACCGCTGCTGTACTGCGCGATCACAGGGGGAGTTTTTGCTGGAATAGGATACATCAAACATACACACTGACACGCCCATCCAACTAAAGACAGAACACAGCGGTATACTATACCTGGTACTTCGTACATAACTGTCACAACTACACCTGCTGGATCTCCCCTGCCAGCTGTGTGGTACGGGTCCTGCGCACGCATACTGGACACCACAGCCCTCACAAAGGCAACAATCTGAACAGCGGCTGCTACTGCGTGGTATACAGCTTCTTCTGCTGTACTGCTGTGCTGTGTGATAAGTGACGCCTTGGTTGCTTTGTAGTTTGAGGTCTAGACATGCACCCGTAACATCCAGCAGTACTCGTACGTAGTACTATTAATACTGCTGCTGTATTAAAATATTCGTCCGCATGTTGATCGGCCTATCGTTTTACGTAGATAGACTATGATATGCATGCATACGTACTCATCGTAGATCTGTTGAAAAATGTTGGGACCAAATTTGCAGATTTACATAACATGCCCATGTACACAGCCCAGACAGAGAACAGGCGCATGCAACGTGGTATCAACTACTACTGCTGCACGACGCTTTGTGTGTGCCTCGTTCAATGTCAAGTCGGTGTGGTCCTTATTCTTGTGTCGTACGTGGTGCGTGCTGTGTGTGTTCCGTTCATGCGGTGGGTCAAAAACGACCAAAAACCAGTCGTACGATAGGTTTTGCATGATAAGTGTGAGGCGGGGTCAAGTCGGAACGTCTACCCTGAGTTATTAGCCAGAATTCGTGCCTTTGAAGGCCCAGAGCACGCCCCACGGGCCTCGGCCGGGACCCGCACTTGCGCCGTGGTGTACACGCGGCCCCCCTGCGTGCCCCGCAGCCGACAGCGCGAGAAAGATCCGCGGCCGGAGGTGAAAAGTGATAGTGTTCCGGGAAAATGTCCATTTGGTATCCATACATATTTTGACTGAAACGTTTTTTGGATGACGGAAGGGGCTCCTTAACCCCAAAGCCGTCGGACGTTCACTTTTGTGTGTTGCAACATGTTTCAATGTTATACCTTGCACCATGGGATTGTCCACCGGGTCACGAGCACATTTTTTTGTTTTTCCGAAAACAGATTTCGGCTTGTTATAGGGCCCGTTTTCACGAAGAAAACAAAAATCAATTTGGCAAAAAAAAAAAAAAAAAACGCTTTTCATTGCTCAGAACCCGCACCACCACCCAAGATTAGACCCCAAGATCCTAATCGTTGATGCGGGTGCGTGTGTTGACCAATAAAAAGAGAATTTGAATTTATATTTTTCTAAATTGATTCATTTTATACTCGTTAATATGGGCCCTTATTTGCATAGAGCTCCTCAAGTAAGCAGCCTCGGAAAATATATGGGGCACCTATAAATATACCTTAGTCTGCGTCGTCTATGGTCCCCTTCGAAAAGGAGCATTTAAAGAACGATACCTCGGGATAAGCAGCCTACCAGTAGTCGGTCACAAATGTCGCGTGCATACGATAGAGGTACTGTTGTTCTACCTTTTTTTGGGCTGGACCGTTTTCGGGATGGCAGGGCTTATTAACCCCCAAATACCTGGCCCCGCGTATTTGGCGACAAGATACTTGGGAAATAGTGTGGGAAAGGTTTTCCAGTTCTGAATGAGTTATAACCCAGAACCGTTGGAATTGAATTCTTGTGTTGAAATAGGTTTCGTTGCTTTACTTAAGCATTGGGGTTGTGTATCGGGTGGCACTTCTATTTTGCTCAAAACTCAGTTTTTTGGATGACTTACTAATAGCATAGATGACTTACTAATCCTCTAGTGACGAGTTCCAGAACCATAGCATGATCCAAATGGTTTGGCCGAAACAAAGCTACCCTTAATATAGCAATCCTCCCACCCGAAACATTGTTTGCCGTTTTACTTTGGTTTTGTTGTAAGCCAAAGCCGTCGGATTGCTCAGATCGGCTTACTAAGCGTAAGCATTTTCTTAAAAGCCGTGTTTCGGTGATACAAAGCGCTCCTCAAGTGCAGAGAATAAGAAAAATTGCAGTTGCACGCGTACCATGGCATGCGTCGCCCTGAGATATCCTTCGCCGAACCCCCCCCCCCCCCGTTTTAAACGGCCATCCCTGCTTGCGGTCGTGCTATTTATCCTGTGCGGGGTGGAGGACCTCAACTCCGCACGGGGGTAATGGCCGTATCCCGTCACGTGTACATGGTAGGGCGCCCACGAGGCGGACATAGAGTACACCGATCCCTGTCTCTGGAAGCGGCCGCGCCATGAAGCGCATCAATCAATTCGAAGCATCAACTAATTCAAAGCAGCCATATGCAAGTAAGTCCGCTTCTCAGGCCGTACTTTGTAGGATGCAACTCAGCCTGCATGCCACTCCCCTAACACCCCACGGCGTTTGGCGCTTGGTACAAGCAATGTCTACCTGGTCGGGGAAAATCTGACGTGCTCCGTCCCGGCATTGAAGAGGTGCGAGGGTCTATGCTTATACGACGATGGCATTGCATGGCATGAGTGAGCTCCCTCCCCCCTGTCCCCGTCATACCTGGCCTTGATGCATAGCTTGGGGGCCAAGTCCTGCCCGCCGGTTTGTGTTGTCCTTCACCGTACTCAGAGCCACCAAGGCATTGTCGTACTTCAGGCCCAGCTGCAGCAGAAACCAGGCGGTGTCCGAAGTGGACAATAATTATATAGACGTTTGGGGAAGGCCTTGGAAATTAGCACACAGTAACGTGGTCAACGATAAGCAGGTGCAAATATTAAATTCGTTGGCGGGATTGAGGCCCACACGAGTAATCAAGTGTTCGCAGAAGCATTTGTTGGAGAATATGGCCCTTGTCAACGGACAACCATGATCAGGATTACTTGTGTCGTACTTGAATGTGAGCTGAGGGTCCGTAGTAACCAGAAGTTAAGAAGAGTGGGTTCGAACGTTTGACGAAGGTGTAGGCAATTGATCCCATTTGTATGCGTCGATGATAAGTGGTCTATGCCTGTTCGGCCAGAAAACGAACCGATACGCTAATGTTACGCAGCTCTCATGACACCCAGCGCTGTGTTAATGCCGAAACCCGCCAGACATTACCGACATTACATACCTATCATGTCACCCAGGAAGGAAACGTGAGGATCGTTGGATGTTCAACGTACAACGAAGAATGTTGAGATCGCACAGGGGACGCGATGTCTTTTCAGCGGTCTTTAGGTTTTGAACGGAAAGGTTTCCCATACCAAAACGAGGTGTTTTCAGACAGGTGTGGTCGAAAGCCTTCCGAAACAAAAAATGTTCGACTTTAATCCCCTTACCGTTGTCGAGGGAAAGCGAGCACTGAAAACCGATGGTACCCCCTGTACGAACTCAATGGTGTCTACGTCGACTCTCGCACCTGCCCCACATATAGCGTTATAGCCTCCTGTAGGATGCGGTTCCGCAGCTGCGCTTCGCGGCTGCCGTCGTCGGAACCCTGCTTGCCAGAGGTCTTCAACAAGAACGACAACAAAAAACACCAACATTGTGAGGAAACTTTCGACATATGTTCGGCGCCAAACAGGTTAGGATTGGGTTGCCGTTATGGTTGGGTCGGATTGGTTTGGGTCGGGTTGGGTTGGGGTTGAGCAGGCGTGCGGAGCGCAACTGCTGTGGGTGAGTAGGTGGGTGAGTGAGTGGTTGGTTGGGTGTGTTGCCCTCACGTTTGCATTTCGTCAATGTACAACGTGAGCAACTGCAACGCCGACCGTACGCAAAGAAAACAACAAGGAAACTACGCGTGGTACCACATTTTCTACCAGTCAAGGTGGAGGCAGCATTGCCTTCAACGTCGGGCACTCCCAAAAACGAAGAAACTAGATGGCAGAAAAAAAAAAAAAACCCTGCTTCTGTACGCTCGGATCAAACCTCCATCGAGCCGAGTGTTCGCGGTAGCAACTCGTCTCGATGTTTATCAGACGGGTGCTACTGCCGTACCAGGTATTATGTTATTTCCTCTGTGTCAAGCGTAGAGCCTACCAGGTGCACATTAAAACGGCCTCTTTGTCAATAATCGGGATGTATACTGGGCCAGGTTATAATTGGTGCATAACAAATGTTACATTATCCGAACGGCTTGCTACGGCGGTTGGACCCCCCCTCGTGCTTTCCACGAAACGCATACCTGAGGACGCCCACTACGGTAGAAAACCACCGCGGGCTTTCCTTTAGAATGGTCACTTAAGGAGTTGATACTAATTGCAAGTCACCCAGAGAACGATTTTGGAGGGCAAACAATGTTCTACTCGGGGCAAAAGCCCATGGCCTCAGCACGAAATGAAGCACAGTGCAACACCAGAATAAAAGTCCAACAATTTGAGGTTAGGGAGCCCGATCATTCAGAAGCCATTTCAGAACAAAAGTGCTACATCTGCGGTAGCACGCCTTTTACTCCAATGTTGCGTAATGTGTCCCCATTTCTCTCCAAATGGGGAACGCGGCCTTAAAGGGGTTATCCCAACGCATAATTCCCGTGACCTATATAGTAATATATGTACGGGGAAAACACCGGTGGCATCTCGACAAAGCCATGGTTGGGCAGTTCATCAGTCGGGGAGTGTGCCAGTCAGACACAACCATTGTTTTGGCCGGGATGGCCGGGCTACCGCTATTATCGTGGCACGCCTCCCGGACTGCTTAGAGCAGCTTCCCGAAAACCCTGACGCTGAGTTACTTGTAAGGCTCTTTCTTGTCGGTGATGATATTCACTATTGAGATGATGAGTGTACCACACATCAGAGAGATCACGGATGCTCACTCATGGGTCTTGACCATCTGGGGCAGATATATGCCTGATCCATATGATCTGTATGATCTGTATGATCTATATGATATGTATTATTTAGCTCGTGTTGCTGGGTGGTAGCAGTACAATCTACATTGTCTACAGTAGACGCATGCTACGATAGAGGTGCACCATGTTTTTTCTGAGCTCTTCACTTAAGGAGCGTCATACCTCACCGAAAAATGATTTTGGCGGAAAGTAAAAGTGCTGCCGGATGGGAAATCTCATGACCAAAGTATACTCTGAAACATATTTCGTCACAAAAATGAAAGTCCGATGAATTTGGGTTAAGGAGCCCGATCGTTCAGAAAACGATTCAGCCAAAAGTGCTACCTCTACCGTAGCACGCCTCAGTAGGTAGTATATGGTACCTGGGTTGGATCTGTGCTACTGTGGAGATCGCGCACAATTTTTCACAGCGGAACAGGTACCAGATTATCTGTGCGCGTACGTAGATCGTGATATATCTTGTTCGACGGGTGAAGATTCATGTTCCCACGAAAGGACTTGCGCGTGTTGGCTCAGCAAGCCCTAACTGATCATTACTCAGTATATAATCTTCACGTGAGGAACTACCGGTTAGTATGATGCGTTTAAGGCAGTATACTATACGTGGTACGATAGAGGGACTGTACTGTTTTGGGGGTAAAACGTTTTGTGAATGATCGGCATCCCTTACGCACAGTCGTCGGAATTTTCTTCTTGTGTTGCAATATTTCCCGTTGTATACATTCAGGTGGTGGGATTGCTTATCGGGCACGTAGCGCTTTATTTTCCTCCAAAATCATTTTTTGACTTACTGTTAGTATGAGGCTCCTCACTTTAAGTGAAGAGACTCAGAAAAATAGTGGTGCGTCTCTACCTTAAGGTAGCACACGTTGTATATCTCGCGCCCAAATGGCAAACCCCGACTGCAGCACGCAGGGCTCTCTTGCAGCAGAAGAATGCCGGTGTATACAGTAGTTGTGTTAGAACTTGACCTTCTCGTAGTCGATGGAGCGGGTGTAGCGTTCCCCCTTGTTCCGAGGGCTGAACACGTAGTTGTTGACGAGAGGCCCGAGGCATTGCCATTGCTTGCGCAGCCACTGCAAGACGAGCGGAATGCTCATGGCGATGATCATGTCCAACACCACGTTGCCGGTCCGCAAGGCATTCATGACCCCCAGCTGGTTGGCAGCGACGGCAGGGGCGGGGGGCGGGAGGGGGCAAGATCGAACGTTTATGGGGTTTTTTGTTGTCTATTGTCGATGAGTACAGCAGGAGTTGCTGTAGGCATGTATGGCCGACATGGTGCCAGCTGGGAACAGGATATCTACGGTTCCTGCGCAAAGGCGGACTCTTGTGTCTGCACCACCAAGTCACCACCTAAATGGGAACAGGGAGCGTATCGTGGGGGGGTCTAAAGTACCAGATGGGAACAGGCTGTGAGGTGCTGTAAAGAAACGTGCGAAGCCAAACAGCCCAGGCAGTACGCGCCATTCTACAGCTGTTGGTTATGTTGTAATTACAGCATCCATCGTGATAATAATGTTTGCCTCAGCCGAAAAATGTTTAGCATGAGCTTCAGCGTTGATCACTCATAAACACCCCGGAAAAAGAAAAACACGGAAAGAAACGACGATCTGTGCATGAAGTTGTAACTATTTGTTGTACGTACAGGCGGCCCCTATTCACATGGAATACCGGGTATGCCGATAGTTTTTGGCACTGATTTCAGTGTATGTTGTTCTTCGCTGTGGATATGTGGTGGAAACCGTCGATTTTGGCGGAATAAGTCGGTTGCGGCCGTGCGCCTAAAGACGACCCACCTGATCCGAACTCTATCCCAGTGGCAAGTGCTTTGGTCAGGGTGCCAAGCGAGAGCAGGGGGAGGGGTGTAAAGAGCGCTATCTGCGTACTGTACCCGGTGCGCAATTGCTGCAGGTATCGTCTTACGCACCTACTTCCGGCTCGAGCTTTCGTATCGTGCACAATGACCCTCAACCACAAACGCTATCGAATAAGTGGTGGAACTCGCGTCCAGGTCATCCTCCATTTTACGCATACACTGGGCACCCCGATTTGAGAGAGGTGTGGCGCAGGCCGAACACAGGTCTCTTAACAAGCCTTCTATTGTATCCACAGTGAGACCTATACGTAGCTTATAGTGTAGGCGGGTCCAGCCTATTACGCCTCAATTAACTGTACTATTCTCTTATATAGGGTTCTCTCTTTTAAGTCGGGGTACCCACTGTACAACGTACTGCAACAGTGGGGGTTCCTCTTTACGTCCAGTAATACAGCCCGCTTTAATGCGGGGTCTCAGGTTAGTACGGTGAAAATCGCCCATCACGACTCACAGGGTGACGACCCCCACTTCTGTAATAGACGAGGGTGCTCTAAAAAAGGAGAAAACGACCTACGCTCCTTCCCAGTGTCCAAATATAGAACAAACCCGACTGCGGCTACAATGGGGGGGAGGGGGGGGGTATGATGCCATTATTTACACTTTACGGCGCTTGAGCGTTTGAACCACTCGAGCGAGTGGCTCCGAACTTTACTCAAACTTGAACTTCAAACAAACAAACTCCATGGCGGCGCTTGTCAAGGAATCAAAAAGGCGTAAAAGCTTACCAAGACTGCAAGCAATATGGAGTAGTCACTAGTCCGAGTTGCTCTGGGCAGCTGAAAACAAACCATCTACGTATTGATGACCCGCTACATGCTGGATCATCCAGGTGCGCAGGTGCTCCGCGCATTGCTTTGCTCACGAAAACGGTGGGTGGAGAGTCAAGGCGCCATAAGACAGCGGCAAACAATTATAACAAATGTAGATATTATCGTCAGTTAAACTGAGAGCAAAGGGGCCGCATATCCCCTATAAACTTGATGTCCCTCGAAAGCAAGTCACTCACAAAATTGCAAAGGCACGTTCGGTAGGGTATACCGGTACCGGGGGTATATTTGTTGCGCGTACCGAACTTACCGAAGTGTCGGGTACCGGTATTGAAAAAGTACCGAACTTACCGAAGTGTCCGGTACCGGTATTGAAAAAGTACCGAACTTACCGAAGTGTTCGGTAGGGTATTAAGCACACTACCGAGAAAATACCGGTACCCCCGGTATTGTGGACGAGGGTATACCGGTACCCGGGGTACATTTAGGAAAAAATACCGAACTTACCGAAGTGTCGGGTACCGGTATTGAAATAATACCGAAGTGTCGGGTGCCGGTATTGCAAAAATACCAAACTGACCGAAGTGTCGGGTACCGGTATTGGAAAAATACCGAACTTACCGAAGTGTCGGGTACCGGCATTGCAAAAATACCGAACTTACCGAGTGTCAGGTACCGGTATTTACCGAGGAAATACCCCCGGTATACTTCGGTACGTACCCTTGTTACCGAACATACCCTAAGACCAACTTTTATGGGAAACTTATTTTTGGGCCCTCAGAACTGAGTTTTTAGCCAAAAATACGCGATTTACTCTGCGGCACGGCCAAAAACACCGATAGACTCGTCAGGATGCTCCCCGTAGTTTTCGTAGAGCTTTCTGACGTACTTTTTCATCTATCCAGGGTCGTAGTTTGACTGTTCGTCCAAGTTGCCAGTTCTGAGGACATGATGATTTTTTAGCCAAAAATCCTCAAAGATCCATTATTTTTGGCCCCAGTTCTGACCAACAAGCCTTATTTCTGGAAACTGATTAGTTGTGACTAGTTGCGCCAAAAATCAAAACGAGACCCTAGAAAAACGGAAAACTGCTCCAGAAAGCCCTCGAAAAACGACGGGGTGGATCTTTAGGAGTGTATCGGTGTTTTTGACTGTCCAACGGAGTAAAACGGGTATATTGGGCCTAGAAATCAGTTCCTGGAGCCCAAAAATAATGTTTCCCATAATAGTTGATCTAAAATAAATGTGTACTTGTAGCAACAGCAAACAGATGGCGGCGCCAATGACGGAGAAAAAAGCAATGCTGCCGCCGCCATCCCAACCACGTAGCAATCGGAAGCACGGTTAGCAGCAGTAGTACCAGCCCCAGCAAGAGCAACAACAGAACACAGTAGCAGAGGGGCAGAAGCAGCAGCTCCAACTTGGGCAATGCGCTGCTGCTGTGGGCTCTACTGTATATTTGATACAGTTCACGCGTACCACTGCCATCGAGTGCTACGCTTAAAGCCCGTTCTATACCCCAATCTCGCAACGTCGAAGCTCGGCATACAGTTTAGATCATCGGCCACCTCGCGTAGTGCTGCTGCAGCTGCTGCTGGTACATCACTGTTTAAATACAATTAGAGCAGCGATGGGTTCGAGATGTCGCGTTGAAGTCCGTACATAGGATGCATGATACGAGTACTTTCTCAGGTGAGCAGTCGGAGCTTCTCGTACCACACGAGGCTGCGCAGAGCGTGCCATAGCACCGCCTCGGCGGCGCCTCGAACCCCACCGGCGCGACTTGGTGATAATAGCATCTATCCTTTCGTTCCGTACTCTCAGCGATTGTTATGTTGTGTCTGCAGCCGTTCATGGTGGGTGTGAGATGAGTGCGTTGTGTCACCCCAGAGCCAAGGACCAGATGGATACATGAATGTAGAGAAGACTGCTGCTGCTGCCACAAATAAACACCAGGTACCTTGTATAATGTCATGATGTGTGTCCGTATTGCATACATACCCGATTCCCCGGTATCGAGGCCGCACCGCTCACCGCCGGTATTGTGGTCGAGGGTATACCGGTACTCGGGGTATGTTCGGGTATGCGTACCGAATTTACCGAAGTGTCGGGTACCGGTATTGGAAAAGTACCGAACTTACCAAAGTGTCGGGTACCGGTATTGGAAAAGTACCGAACTTACCGAAGTGTAGGGTACCGGTATCGAAACAATACCGAACTTACCGAAGTGTCGGGTACCGGTATTGAAAAAGTACCGAACTTACCGAAGTGTCGGGTACCGGTATCGAGGCCATACCGAACTTACCGAAGTGTCGGGTACCGGTATTTACCGAGAAAATACCCCCGGTACAGTTCGTTACGTACCCTACCGAACATACCTTTGCAAATTCGTATGCAGCCTATCCGGGGCACATAGTTCCACCACAATCTCCGTAGATAATTTGCTGACACACAACTCAACCACTTAGACTAATACGACAACAACACGTATGAGACTTTTGCACGACTACGACCAACGGCTATGTCCGACACTGCTGACATTAGCACCAGCCACCGGTGCGTTGGGATCTGTGGACGAAACACTACGAAAAACGACTTTCGGTTTTGTAGTTAGCTGTGTGTAATGTTTGCTTGGTTTTAGTATACCCCCCGAAAAGTATTTTCTTTCACATTTGTATTTAAATTGGTTTTAGTATACCCCCCGGAATGTTTTTTTTTCGTATTTGCATTTTACTTGATTTTTGTATACCCCTCCCTTTGTCTCGATCTCGCAAAGTAATAAGGGGGTGAAGATATTGTGTTTGTCGTGGCCCCCTGGTATTGGATGTGTATTCTCGGTGCAAGCAGAATACTCGAATCTAAGACGACGAGACACTTACTTGTTTCATATGGGTAAAAGTCATAATGTACGGGGTTAGCCTTCCTCGCGAAGATGCGTGAATTGCGCATTGAGCCGCCATCAGGCAGGCTGGATTGAACAGATATATATGACCAACCAAAACGTAATGTACACTATCCACCGTCCATGTACGGGGTTAGCTTTCCTCGCGAGGACGGGTGGATGGCGCATGGAAAAGCCATTAAGCAGGCTGGATTGAGCATATATGATCAGGCAAAACGTATTGTATACGATCCACCGTCCGTAGAGTAAAACGATAACAATCTCGCACGGAACCAACCACAGGCCGAAGTTTAAAATAAAGATGAAACAACCTGCCCGAGAAGAGCACGACCTGGTTCCAGCACGAGCCGAAACAGTTTTCGGTTTCAACGTTTCGCGCCGTCATGGAAGGATAGTTGGGAAAACGAAATTTCGCACGGTTGTTCCTCATGGCAATATACAAAAACACCTATTAATAGAGCTATTTGAAACTCAAAATAGGAGCTTATATATGGTTCTTCCCGAAAAAAGGTCATATCGAGTTTCAAACGTCGCCAAAATAGGCGCTTATTTTCGACATAACGACCAGCGTGATATTTGGCTCTTCTCAAAATATGTACTTGGTCACTTTTTCGAGCAAGTACATAAGTTTTACTTGGTGGGAAGTTTCTCAGCAATTTATCCTACAATCGAAGCACCACAGCAGGGCACAAGCATCACAGGACTAAAAGCAAAGCAGCACAGGGCAGCAGCACAACTACCCTCGACTTACGGCCTACGCCCGAGCAAACTGCCCATAGTACGAGCATGGACCCGCTACCAGGAGGCTACCAAAACAGCAGGCGTGCTGCCACCGGCGAGGGTTATCCCGCACAGCCGAGGTCACCCCAGTTCATCCTTTTTGGTGAATTGCTTGGCTTTTCCCCTCTCACCAACTCTCACACAAAAAGGTCTTTCAAGGTACTTGATTAAGAGATAGAACATTGCTTGAATACATCCCCCCACCAAGGTGTGCCTAGACAACAACAACAAAGATCTTAATATTTCAGTCACGAAAACAAGCCATCGTGCTTGATTGAGTCAAATGGCCTGGAAAACACTCCACGACGAGGAACGTAATGATAGCACAAATGTAATCATCGAAGACTGCCAAGATCTTCCTGGCGAACGCTTTGCGTGATCGTTCTGGTCCGCCTACTCTTGCGCACGGGTTCTCCCACGTTCTCGCCCGGTGTCTCGCTACCGTTGCTGCTACTCCCCGCCCGTCCCCTCTTGCTCCCCCCTTCCCCTCCTTCACCCCCTTCCCTTCGTCCCCTCGGCTGTTCGTCTTCGTTCTCATCCTTGCGGTCGTCCTTGTCGTCTTCCTCTTACTCCTCCCCTCCCCCCCCGTCCCTCTTCTCTTCCGACTGCTCTTCCTCCTCCCGCCCCCCCCCGTCCCTCTCCTCTTCTGACTGCTCTTCTGACTCCTCTTCTGACTCCTCCTCCTCTTCCTCCTCCTCTTTCTCTTCCTCCTCCTCTGAGTCGTCTGACTCATCTGACCCCCCGTCGTGCTGTGAGACCTTACGGCGTGCTGCGGGGGCTATGGAACCCTTACTCTTCTGCTGGGAGACCGTTCGGCGTGCTACGGGGGCTCTGGCAGCCTTGCCCTTTGGCATCCTTTTCGCAACCGCCTCCTTTTCTGTCTTGCTTACGTCAAAGCTGCTTTCGAATCTCGCAGTGTTGGGATCTGCTTTGTTCAGAGCCAACGAAGTGGAATGCTGCCCTTCTACGTGATGGGACATGCAGTATTTCCACACCCACTCTGCAGGGCTGCAAAACTTGCACTTCAGGGGTACGTTAGTGCATGGGGTCGATGACGTGAGCTTTGACGCCGCTGATAGGCCTCAAGCAACGAGACTTCTTTGCGAAGGGGGCCTTGGATAGGGCTCCCTCCACCACGGAGACAGTGCTCATCGTGATCACTCTCTCCCTCTCTCCCTGTCTCTTCTACGGTCGGCGCCTGTCCGCTCTTAGGGGGCTGCGTGGACTGTAGTACCCCCCTCCCCTTGGTATTATATAGGATTAAGTATAGGGATGATTTATATAGGAGATTGTGTGGCGTTATGAGGGGGGGGATGGGTCCGTCGTACCCCCCCTCCCCCCTTGAGAGGTCCGAAATAAAGTTTTGGGTGTGTGGTGTCGAAAACTTTTTTTTGTGCGCCCTTGCGTTGTGAAAAAAACCATATTTGCGTCTTTTGCTCAACTTCAATATATTTTCTGGTACAATAACACCGTATCATCACTCGTTACCGAACACGGTATAGCTGCAGTTCTAATGCGCAGAACCGCTCTCGACCAACGTATAGCTAGCTCGTAATGGTCTATAGGAGGTGTTGGGGCCCTTGGATCCGCTAAGGAGGGCAAGCATTGCTGTGTTGGCATCACGGAACAAAAATACTCAGCAGCAAGAAACTTGTATGACTCCGGTCCTACTGTATGGTATCTACATACTGCTGTGGGTTCTTAGGACGCTACAGACGGTCGAACTCGAGGCCCAGGTAGGTTCGCCTACTACAGTAGTGCTCGGCGTTTTTGTCGAACATCTTAGTTAAACCGTATCAGCAGCCCCAGAAACACTCATTTTACTCATTCGTCTATAGGTACCAGGTAAATGGGAAGTCCTTTTCGAGTAAGAGGTGAATTTCGAGATGAAACAGGCGTCGAATCGATCCGGCGCCCGACACCAAACATTTTGTCCTTAATTTTCGCTTTCGAAAACGGCCATTAGGGAGTAGGTCTGAGCATTAGAACTGTCGTTTTCGGTATCGAGTCATGAAAGGTCGAAAGCATGCAATAAACAGTATTGAAACTGAAAACAAAATCACGAATTTGTTAGATTGCCGTGCTCTTAAATGTTGAGCCTGCAGGGTACTTTCGTGTGTCGTTGAATCATGCAATTTTTTGTTGAGCGGGAAAGCGTAAGCCGCAAAAACCTTGTAGTCGTACCTATACAGTGGCGAGGGCGGGGGGCATGGTCGCAGCGCTACTACTGTAGTCACTGCTGTATTAACTATTAATACGTACGTATCGGTACAAATCATTTCTGGAGACACGCGATGCCAATGGCTGATAATAGCATCAATTGTAACGACAATATGCTCTCGCGCCGACCTTTGCGTATACTGGTACGTATTTATGATACAGCTCAGGTATGAGTATACAAGTACGTACCGGGTGTTCCCATAGTATTACCTCGTAAGGGTCGTTCTCATCGAGCAGCCTTTTTCCATAATTTCCAATATTTTTTGCAAGAAGCCTCTCACCACCAAACCTGGGTCATCGACGACTGCATGAATACAGCCCATGACACAACACTTGTACGCAAAATCGTGACCACCCACAATGCCCAACTCTATTAACCATTAACCCATATGGCAACATTACTCGCCCACTTGCAGCCCTCGCGTGCAGAAAACCTCTTACATACGAGTATGTACTACAGTATGACCGCGCAGCAGCAGCATCAGCAGGGAGCGCGGCGCGACGTGCGAGCGACCTGCTCCAAGACCTACCATGTGCACACATATGTTTGGTTGGAGCAAGTAGCAACGAGATGATGCAGGCTCATTCAGCGCGGATAGGCCGTGTGTAACTTCTGTTAGAAAATGACAATACCGTAAAGTGCCGTTCCAGTAAGGGCTAACGATGCCGTAGCCTAACTCTACAAAACAAAATAAGGCAGAGGGTGGCCCTGTTCCCCCGGTGCCACGTACACTCACAGCCTCCAACTTTAACGGATACAGTGCACAACAATGTTACAGCCTACGCAGGACACAGGTAGCACATAGGCCGTCGCGCGCCGTATACGCAGATCCTGCTGGTACCCAACGTGGCCACGACTTCGACTGCCCCCAACATATATTTCTTGTGTGTCTGCTACTTTAATACATTCTAAAGTTTTATATAGTACTAGGGAATAAGAGGCCCTCCCGCCCCCACGGCGGTAGGGCCACTAACGCAAGTAGTAATGGAGATGAAACAGGCTCAACTTAAAAAATAATATGTAGGAATAAATAGGAAACAAATTGACTGCGAATATTCAACAGATGCTCCGAGTACCTTGGAGTAAAGTAAGGAGTATTGGAGATAAAATACTTCAGGTACTTCGTCTACTCGGAGTATTTCGGGGTTCGATACTCCGGGATACTGCTCGTATTCGGAGTATTTCGGGTATGAACACTCTCAATACTGCTTGTACTCGGAGTATTTCGGCGTCCGATACTGCTGATACTCCTTGTACTCCAAGTATTTGGGGCTTACTACTCATACTCCAAGTACTCCGAGTATTCAGGCCGCCAGTACACTAATACTCTTAAGTACTCGGAGTACGAAATGTACTCGATACTCGGAGTATACTCGGAGTGTGAAGTACTTAAGGAGCATTTTGCAACCATTTTAAAGACTCGGCCGCCATACCTCCCAGGTTCTGGGAGCATGCGACTGGCGTTTATAGCATTTCAAAATCCACAGATGCTCCCATTACCTCGGAGTTTAATTAGAGTATTTTCGTATTTTCGAGAAAAACATATTTTAGGTACTTTGTGTACTCGCAGTATTTCGGTGTCCAATACTCTCGATATTCGGGAGTACTCCGAGTAATTTAGATGTTTTTACTCCAGTACTGCTTGTACTCGAGGATAAGTACTGCTCATACTCCCAGTACTCGGAGTATTTGGGCCTTCAGTACTGCTCATACTTCAAGTACTCCGAGTATTTAAGCCATCAGTACTCTAATACGTACGTACGTACGTATGATAAAAATAAATACGTACTGCTGCAGCAGCCTTTTTCGTAGGAACGTATATACAACAGGCACATTTTATGTACGTACGTACGTACGTGCACAGACAGCATGATGATAGCATGATGCAGGCCCATGAGAATGCCACATGAGCATGTCACCTGAGCATCGCTGAACGTGATGTATCGACGAAGAGCTATGATTAATAATAAACTAAGAAGCCGTGTCTTAACTTCATTCGATAGCTTGGAATGGCTGGAACGGAACGAGACTATTCGCGTTCGTTCGTTCCATTCCATGCTATTTTTGCTGTTTGTGTCCGATCGAATTTTTAGGCACCCGATCCTGGAACAGGCCGCAACAGAAAGTAACCCATGAAATTTGCCTCGGGACTGTGTAGCTGGACTCTAGGACAGGGGTACCGTCACGTAGGCAGCGAGTGCTCCTGGTACAGAGGATAGCTTCACACGCAAATAGAGCGCCTGACATGCCTCAGACCAAGCAGTGCTAGCCGTCCAAGTGGCAGCCTCGGGACAAGTCTAGAAGTTATTATATCGCCGTCGCGGCTCGACGAGGTATCCTGGTGCTTCTGTGAACATCGGTCCAGCGTTTTTGCTAGATATCTATGGCCACAGTCTCGTTCGCCACCCGAATTTTTCCCTCGTGAGCCTCCTGTACAGGCCATGGCCGTATCGCGTGACTCCTACCGCAGGCGAGACCTGTGGCGTCTGCACGTGCTCCATCGCGTGCTCCCATGTCATCTCATTTTGCCTCATGCCCTCGTGGGCCTCCCAGCAAATGTCGCAACCAGTTGCAACATTCCAGCACCAATCAACTGCCGTAAATCTCGTTCCAAGTGGGCCGTTCGGTTCTGCTGAACAAGGATTACTGTTTTGACACATACGCTTCCTCTTTACAAATTTACGGACAGCTTGGAACGCTTGGAATCTGTTCGGTGTTTTTGTTTCTCAATATCCAATCAGCACCACTTTTTCAGGCAAATAATTTTACGTTCGTTCCGTTCCAATGCCCGCGAAGTGAAGTTAAGACACGCCCTGATTGTGTCTCGCGGCACCTACTAGCCTGGTATATGCCATACCTGGTATCATATTATTGCGCCGCATTCGACAACATGGTCTATTTCTTGCCATCCCTTGGAGAGTGATCGAGATTTGTTGCAAAACCTAAACCAGCAAACACAACCACCACCACCAACAGCAGCGACACGTTTCTGCTGCTACTGGTGCTCAGCTGGTGATGGTGGTGGTGGTGGTGGTGGTGGCGGCGGTGCTTGACTTGAGGACAGTTGTTTGTGCTCTCTGGTACCTGCTACCTGGTACCTGGTATGCGGTGGAATACGACACGAGTACGAGTAGGCGACCAAAGCGAGGATGGACGATACAATCTACCGCACTGCTGCAATACTCGTATGTAGAGCAGCCGCGAATCGCTGTGACCATGGCGACAAGCACGGCGCACGTGCGAGTTGTACTACAGTATGCCAGCCTACGACCTAAGAAGACGGTGCCGGGCATGCCGGCGTTCTGACGCGGAGTGTCATAATCTCTCCAGGTGCGAGTTTGGGTGTGACTTGTTCAAACACCTGTATTGCCATTGAGCAGGCTGGAATGGACCTGGTATGGATGTCTGTAGAAGTGAATGGAGGTGGCTCTGGTGGGATAGAGACGCTGTTGAACATTTCTACAGTGATGAAGACTATCATGCCGTTAGCCCTTACTTATACTGCACGCTAGAATGTCTACGGGCATGCCGCGCACACGGCCCAACCTGTCTGAAAAAAACTGCACCATGTTATAAGTACTTGGTTTATTCCTGGTACAACCATATACATTTGAGCCTGTGGGTAAGTCCAGCCGAGGAGGCTTCGCCGGCGGCCTGAACGGCCGACAAACTCGCGCGATCCCCAATATTTATCAAGAGCAGTATAACAGCGTTGTGGTGAAATAGGGAGGTCAGACTTAATGCCAAGAGTTGACAGTGCTCCCGCGGAGTTACCGAGGATACTGCTGTGCAGTAATAGGGATACTCGTACGTATCTTCGGTTTCACGCACGCATAGTATAACTGCTTGCACAACTGTTTTTAACCCTTTCAGAACTGCAAAACTTATCCCACACTAATTTCAAGTAGTTTGTTCCCAAAAACGTGAGACTGGTTCTTAAGGGGTTAGCCGCCACATTTCTGCTGTTTTTGTACCTGGTTGCGTACCACTGGTAGCAGGAACTAGCTACTGTACGTACGCAGACGCACTACCTACCTGTCGTACGTGGTATCGTATGATATAATACTGTGTATGCACGTATATGTTCGTGCGCAACTGCTGTACTGCTGCTGATCCTGTGCTGCTGTACGATATGTTCAATTCATTGTAATTTGTGTGGAGGCGGCTATCTAGATTAAGTTATACTGTTCGAATCTGAGTCGAGTTTCGAAAATTATTTTCAACTCTTTTCCGACTTTAATAAAAACAATACCTTTACCATGTTGAAACAAGTATGAAATCAGCTTTCCCGCTCAGTTTTGACCGAGTTTCGTTTACGAGTCGAGTTTTGGGCATCCATTTCTCACTGTTTTCTGTGATTCTCTTCGGGATTTTTGGAGTAAATATAGGATGGGATATATATCTTGAGAATTTTTGCAATATGTATGACATTGAAACTCATGGGGATTTATTATTTATGTAAGTGGAGACGGTTACGATCGCAACTGCGATGATGTCTTCCACACAAACACGAAAATAGCAAACAGCGACAAAATCTTGCAAAATCATAATATCCGTTTATGCTGCCGTGTCAAAGTATATATATCCCCAAATCCCCTGATGTTCAACAGTGTTCTGACGTCTAATTCCATCGATTGTTTGCGATCCCCTCCCCAAAACTTTCTAGTAAGTCCAAGTTCAACCAATAAATTGATCTGTCGCGTATCAACCATAAATTCGATAGTCGGTCTAATACGCGATATTTGCCTCCTACGTTTCAACTGCCACTCGAAAAACCGGTTGCAAAATCACGCACAAATTCAATGTTTCATCTGAGTAGTTTTATTAGGCTCAGCTCTTGTTCGCGTCATTTTCCAAGTTGTTTAGTGCGCGACCAGGGCCTAGGGCCCAAAGCAGTAACATGCTATTAATAGTTTCCGTATCAGTACGTCTTTACGACGTACGTACAAAAAAAGCAGTGCATGAATAATACCAGGCATAGCTACAAGCTAATGCATCGCAGGTGAGGCGGCGGGAGGAGTGGTTCGGGGCGCAGCCCCGACCCGTGCCCCGCCCGGCAACCTCGTGTACGCGTGTCCGTGGAATATTGTTTGAATGGACTCCCCATGAAGCGGAGAGGGTCAGACGGCTATTCGTGCGTGTGATGCGAACCACAATCAGTCGTCGTTGTCTCTACGTGTATGGTCCACAGCCCATGCCATGGGTGAGTCCGAGTCAATGATTCACGATTTTACGATGTTCATCCGAAATGTAACGCCAAATGAAACGACACAACAAGTAACGCCACTCGACCTCATACTGATTGAAATCATGATATACTCGTACAGGCACACGGAACATTTGCGATTGATGGCGTATTGAATGCCCTACATATAATACGGCTGTGCAAGTGCGTGAAGCGTACTTGTCGCCACACCACTCAACAGAATTTGCCATGCGGCGGGGACCGGGTCGGGGCGGGCAGCTCCCCGGCCAGCCGACACACCCTGTGTCCGAGTCAATAATTCCTTCTCGCTCTATGGATTATTGATTGGATCGAAGCGCCAGGTAGCGCGGTGCGTCAGACGTATTCTAATACATTAGCAGCATCTGCAGTAGAGATAGGCACAGCAGTAGTTATTTTGTTTCTTGTTCTCCAAGTACAAACCATTGCTGGAGGATGAAGGTGGTAGACTCTACTGACACACGGATGACACACACAGCACTGGTAGTAGCAGCAGCAGTACACAGAGTCCATCAAACTACGATTCATCGCGGATTGAATGAGTGCTACTATCACCAAATTTCACAGACAGGCGAGGCGGCGGGAATCCCGCCAGCCGACCTACCACATGCCTTAACCAAGTATGGCCTCATTCCGTGGATTTTGGTTGAATGGATTCGCCAAGGGGCGGAATGGATCAGCCAAACTATAATACTAGTAGGTGTCACTGGGACCGCATGCAGAGCAACCCCTCTGCGTGCTATGCTATTGAAAACAAATGGAATATACCCCCGTTGGAGACAAGCAAGTATTGTTTGTCGAAACCCAGTTTGAGTCTGTTTTCTTGGGACGATCAGATGGAAGACGGCAGAACCTTTACTGCGGAAAGCACGTCCATCTTACACCCATGCAACTACCCTGCACTATCCTAAAGGCCACGTGCCCTATCTCAACACCCCCTTCGTTGCAACTTCTGTACTTACCGCTGTCCTGACCGCCCTATATAGCTGATGTTGATTGCAGTCGACGCGTGCTACGATAGATATACCACATGTTCGCTCAAATTATTTCGGAATGAAGGGGCCCCTTAACCCAACATCGTCAGACATTAATTCCTCCAGTGGACTCCTTAATGTAGTTTTTATGTTTTACGTAAGGCCACGGATTTGTTGGTTGTGTATGTAGCACTTTTGTTTTCTTCCAAAAAAATAGTTTTTTGGCGAGGTACAGCTGCTCATGTGACCATCCTTATAAGGCAAAATCATGGTGCTTACACCTTTACCGTATCATGCGACAGTCGCACAAGGAATTAAGTACCATCGAGATCTCTCATGCTTTCTCAAGAGTGCAACTCTGCGGTCATCTACCGCGGCTTCAAAATTCCGGTTACAAAAAATGAAAATTGAAATCAAGTGATTTTACCTAAATTGAAGTCAAGAGATTTAATGTAAATTGAAACCAGGCGATTTTATGACAATATAAATGAAGGAAATTGTTGAAATTTGAAAGCAAGGGGTTTAGACCAAACTGTATAGTGCCACTTTGCGGCTCGTTCACCGCCTTCTCAGTAACATGGTGCCAAATAATATGTGTGTACCCCTTATGTGGAGCCCCTAGTACGTCCACTATGCTCCCAAACTTGAAAAATCCAGTAGAAAAGCGAGTCTCGCCACTATCTGACCTGTGAGATAGTGACAGGCACAATACGCCACAATCATGTTTCCTGTTTTCATTGCTACTCAAGCATATACAATAGTATATGCGTGTACACTTATACAAAATCGATACGTATAATGTGTACATATGACTTACACCTGGTAGTGTATACGAGAACGATACGTGCAGCATTTTGATTACATACGGGTACGATGTTCTACAACTAACCCATATGATACCAGACAAGGCCAGCAAATATACATATCGACCTCGAATGTTTCCTTGCGATCCGTAGTCTAGGGGGTGAACGGTCGCTCACGGCGTCCTACCGTCTTTGTTCAATAGCCATAAAACGGTCCCATTTTCGGCCGTCGGAGAGTGATCAAGAGTGGTAGTCGTCTGTTTTCGTCACATCAGCTGCCAAATGTGTTTGTATCAGACGCCTAGTCGGCACCTCCCAACATATCATCGACCGGGGTGTGAGAAATGTGACACTAGGGTGAGTTGGGAACCTCCAACCAGGGCGACGCATTAAGAGTCCATGACGTAATCCTTGTGTTGTCGATCGATGTCAAACTTTTAAATTGGTTCCGTTCTTGGGATTGGCGAGGGGTCGAGAGTTTTTGTTTTCTGTTTTCTACACACCAGCGACCAATGGTCACGAATCGACGAATCAAAAGATAACCTTTGGGATTTTGACGATGCCCAGGTTGTGCCACTCGATAGTGCACACTATCTGTACGAGTATCACAGCATCCCCGAGGGAGACCAGGAAATTATGAGTTCACCCTATGCCGCAGAACATTACAGCGTACACACAAACGATGGCATCCACTAGATATACCAGGTACGACGACTCGTACTGCCAGGCGAGTGTAGGTACGGGTACGATTAATCTCCTCGATAAAACACAGATAATAAGCAGCACACATTGCCCTGCAAAAACAACACGGTGTTTACCCACACACGATATAAATTCCGAGTGGTACTATATCACCAGGACTCATACTGCCAGGTATATGCAAGTTCAAGCCCGTAAGACAACACACCGCCCTTGCAGTGTGCGTTTGGTCTGTCTTGTCCTTCTCGTGACGGCTGCTCATTGCACGAATATGCTTTATCTGAATTGTGGAAACAATATGTATGGCCCGCCATTCGCTGCACCGACGGACCCGGCTGCGTAAAAACTATACATATCTGATTATCTGCATGTTCGTATGTTATGTCTCCGTCTTTCGCTCTTAGCTGGTGCAGCAGGGCATCGGCGGATGAATCTACGGCTCTGCTGGCCCGCACAGTAGATGCAGCAGCGCAAAACTGCCTGCCTTCCTGTCGTTCAATATATAAAACACCACACATGGGAAGCAGCCACACCGCCCCCCTGGCCATCTACTATTTCAAAATTTAGTGCTCCCTAAAGTTTCGTCCAGAAGGTGATCTTCACGTCGTACGCATTTGTGCTGTTTCCCCCTTCATAGTCGACTTCGTACGACTGTCCCCTCTCCACGAGGAAACTACTGAGATATTTCTACTCCGTCCCCTGATCCCTTTACTGATACCCTCTACACGCCTGCGCCCGCCAGCGCCCACATCGGTCATGCTCGCGCTTGTGAACAAGACGAAATAACAGGTTCTTTGCTCAAGCTCTAGTGCTCTCCGCAAAACGAAACCGTGGCGTTTTCTGGCGTACTTTACGAAATCGAAACGAAACATGGACGGCGGTTATGAGCCAGGAGTGCGAAACATGTCGTAGATCTTGACCTTGCGTTCGGCCGCACAGTTTCCATTTTACGGCGGCGCCGACAGGGCGGTCGAACCTTCCGAGGCACCGGAGGCCGGGGAGCACTCCCCCGAAGAAATCACGATAAAATTGTAACCATGTGGCGAGGCGTTGCATCAAAACACAGAGAGGGCGGACCGGGCTCGAAAAGTGCGGAAATACCCGCCTTAGATTCCGATGCCGAGCGCCTGAACGGGGGTGTGCGGCGCCGAGCGCGAGTATCGTCATCACCAGCCGCCACGGTCGAGGCGGACACGTGCACAGGCGAATAAACCGCGCGAGAAGGGCTTTACATGCGGGAGAGATCCGGAGATGAATCAAAGTGTAGGATCGATTTCACCACAATCATAGGTATATCAATAAAAAGGAGATATATTAAAGTAGCATGTCTAGCTCGCCGGTCTCCACCCTTGCTGCTGTTGCACGAATAGGGTAGAGAGTTTCCGTACATCAGGCTCGTATGATGGCTTGTACTGCTGCTCTATGGGATGAAAGGAGTTGGACACTGTCGGTGGTCACCGTTGGCAACATTTATGATGTACCGTGTGCTGTCGGCGTGTGGGTAGTCGCCGATCGCTTCGCTCAGGTCGTGAAAGGTCAAAGGTTGTACGGGTATCATATAAATTATTGGTTTTGTTGTGTTCTTCATTATGTATGGAAATATGATAAGCTCCCAATTGGCGCTTATCTGTGAATCTGAACGAAACACGCCCCTGTTGAGTTCTAAACGATGCAACAACATGTGCTTGTTTAACCCAAAACGACCAGCGTGGGGTATGGGTTTTCTCAAATGGTGTACTCGGTCACTTTTCTGACGAAGTACTTAGTACACTATTTTGTAGTAAACTTCTGAACATTTTTGCTTCAAATCCAGATGTTGTTACCGTGCGAGTGCGCAAGATCGCACATCACACAGCGCCCGCTCTGCGAGGACAATGCACAAACCCGCCATACAGCTCACGCACCAAACCCAAGTACAACAGGATTCTTGGTGTAGCATGAACTCGCCTTGCAACAGCAGCAGTGTCCACGGTGGTGAGGGGCATCCCGCATTGATTAAACCCACGCGTGTATATCATATACATACGTATGAACTGGAAAACGCATAATCGACCTCGTCATTTACAGGACTGTATCGAGAACACAGACACAGCAAACGTAAAAAAACATATCAATATACACGACACGGCCCGGCACACAATACATCGTGCAAACACCCACCCCCACTAAACGTCGACTGGCGGGAGACAAGCGCTCAAACAATGGCTACCAGCCCGGTGCACGCTGCACCGCGGATAACACGCTCAACGCGGGAGTGCTCTCTTGTTCGGCATGCAGCCCAGCCTGAACACAATAGCAGGCCGACAGGGTTTCTTCTGTCAATAGCACACAACGCCCGAGCTATGTAATGTGCACCATTTTACATGTCTTCCGCTCTATTATTTTCCGAGCGTCCACTCTAAAACGTTGGCGGCTCGAGGGCAAGCTCTGTTGTGCTACGGTTGTGCTGTCTTTTTTCGCACTCTAAACGAAGGCACATGTCGAACACGCGAGCGAGGCACTCATTTTTTTCAGCGGTTTTAAACCCGCTTCTCCGTTCTCGAATATGTACGTAGTGATTTTCTCGTTGCTCTGTCAATGTTTTTTACATATTCTACGGATAATGTTCTACTCTAAGTTCAAGTTGGCTAACGGTTTCTCGACTTCACGGTCTGAAACCGCTATGCCGACTTTGAGACATTGTGGGCAATGTGACTCAACCAGTATATAAAACACTCAATGTCCTCATTGTTCCTTCTGCACAGACCTAACCCGAAGGTGCTGGACCCCTTCGAAGACCCGAAAACCAATAAACAACTTAATTCGGCTGGCAAGCATGACTCTTGCCCACGTAAAACACACCAGACGAAGTAAGCGCACAAAGTATATTAAGTTAATCTACAAACTGAGCTGACATGGCCGCGGGTATCCACTCAACTACAGCATAGACACTCCCCCGTCCCCACAACTCACCAACTCGTTGCTGCTGACTACACCAGCTGCTGAATGGAGTGCTGCCTGCACCATCCAAACGCACGGTAGTTGTGGGTACAGATTGGGTAGTACGTACACGGTACTTATCGTAACAGTAATGCAAAGTTCCCCTTCGAGGTGTGCTCAGGGGAGTTTCGCAATACGATTTGAAAACCTACAGCACATGGTATGAAATCATATGATTACTGTATCATAGTACGATGTTGGGAAACATCTGCGTTTTCGTTTAGGCGGGTTGAAACTGACTTGGTTGAAGTAGGGGGGGTCGAAACGAGCTTGGTTTTTGTACAGGGGCGAAACGCCTTTGGTTTATTGTGTGAACAAAAATTGACTGCAATTCTGTGTAGATGGTCGCAACATACTTCATTATTTTGTGAAGGGCGGTTTGTGTATTTGTGCCGCGAATAACTTCTTCTGTGAGGGGTGTACTCATGTCGTGCACGGCCGTAGTCATATGACCATAGACCCTCGCATCCCTATAATGCCGGGACGGAGCACGTTGGGTTTTCACCAACCAGGCAGACATTGCTTGCACCAAGCGCGAAGCGGCGTGAGGTATTGGGCGAGTCGCATGGAGGGTGAGCTGCATCCTGCTAAGAACCGCCTCTGAGGCGGACTTGCATATGGACGACAGCTTCAATGAGTTAATTTAATTTCTGGTGTGGCCACTTCCGGAGACAGCAATGGGTTTTACTATGTAACTGCCTCGCGGACGCCTTACCATATTAACACTACGTGGTACGACCATTCCCCTTGTGCGGAGCAAAGGTTCTCCACCCCGCACAAATGATCTACTCGACCGCCAGCTTTGGTGACCGCCAAAAAAACAAAAAAACAGCACCCTGGTTGTCTAGCTCACGCAGCGAGTGGCGTGTTTTACAGCGTCGTTGCCAACCGACGCCATCCCAACCTATAAATATATCATATATTTATAGGGGGGGGGTGGTGTAAAGTGACTTGAGTTTACTCTAGGTATCGCAGTCTGCTTTTTTTATGTGGGGTTCGAAACTGTCGAAGGTTTACGTAGTTTCTGGATAGAAATACACGAGGTTTTTGTTAAAGCAAAGCAATACTTGATTTTGGTGTGTTACTATAAATCGACTGAGCTCAAGTGTGGGTAGTTAGTTATTGAATACGTGGTTGAAATTGACTTAGTTTTATCGTGGAATATTGTCTTGGTTTCAAAATGGTGATCGCAATTGACTTGATTTAGGTGTTAGGTTCAGAGTTTGTTTATTTCTGCGTCGTGGTCGAATTTGTCTTGTTTTTCTTGCGAGCGGTCGTGATTGTTTCGATATTTCTTGCGGGGGGTCGAAATTGACTTGGTTCGTTTGCTTCCAGGGATACAGACGTCTTGGTTTTACTAAGGAAATCGATGCGTACAGCCTCTTTGTGTGCGGGCTGAAAACAAGTGACTTGGTTTTGATGTGTAATTTCCAAAGGTGCACCGTGCACCGCTAACCCGTAACTCGCTGTTCGAAGGACAGCTTGACGAGTTTGATAGATATGGCCCTTCATGATTTTTCGCCGCAGCGTTCCTTATTAGTTTTATCTCGTTGTATTTATGAATCCACTGGTGTATATATATGTGAAGTATGCAGCGCATCACCCTGTTGACTGCGAATAGCCTGCGCTCTCGGCTGCCTACTCAAGTCGCACTCTTACTTTGCTTCTGCTGCTGCCAATTGCAGTACATCACAGCAACAGAAGCGGCAGAGACGCCCAGGTGTACAGATTGCAGGGTCTGATAAGTACAGCAACTCTAAAGTACAACAGTAGGGGCCCCGAGCAACACAGCGCAGACGAAAAACAGAATGCGCGTGGTCTTGCGTTTTTTTCTGCTGTCGGGCGGCAGGCGTGTATATATATATATCATTGTATTTAGCTGGTTTTAGAGCGCATTCTGCGTGCTAGTCTGCTGTCTGCGGTGTCTGGTGTCTGGGTTACGTACACAATACAAAACAATTTTTTGAAACAAAATTCAGCATGCACTCGCCGAATATTGAACTCACTCCTTCGAATCCCAAATGGGGCATCGTGACTAATTTACCATATCGCCAAAGCTCAATGCTTCTATGTCGTATTTATCGAGGCGCGCGCACATACGCGCGACACATATTATGGACAGTCCAGCGGCAGATGAGAGAACCATGGTGAATCTTGATGACTGAGGACAGATAGAAGCCCCCGATACAGCAACTACTATTAGCTACAGAAGGAAACGGCGGGTATGCCGCACGTGCTTGGTGTGGCCCGCTCCTGCTTGTTGTGATCGGCAGGGTTGTAACGTATGTTGTAGTCGTTTCGTGCTATCCGATCGTTACCTTTCAGTCCAAAATCAGATTGCATCTGCGACACTCAACGTTAGCACAGAAAGATGGACGCTTGATCACGGACCGCAGGCTCCGATAAACACACCATACATTTCATAGTCACATCAATACAGCGCGGGTCGACGGATCACACACCCACCGTTTTACTTGCTGGTGCCTTATGGGCGGCAGCATTGTAACGTTGTATATTCTGCATTTTTTTGTTGTCTACCCTTGGTTCACTGTAATCGCTGGGAGGTTTGCTCATGATATCGTGACAGGGCGAAATGTAGGTTATTCTTTATGGGGGGATCCGTACAAACTAATGCCTCATACAGAGCATGCGACAAATCGTTGTAGCCACTCCCGGCGAAAACAACAAATAAAAACTATGGCGCTTGGTATTCGAGCTAAATGCTCGGATCAAACCTTGACAAACGTGTCCGGCTAGGATTGCCATGTCGACGTGCTTACGTAGATTTTCGCAAGAGCGTGCTCGTAGGAAGATATATGTTCTAAACAGGACGGACCCTTCAGAAACATATCTATACATGCACGAGGGTATATTCCAATATGTGACTGAAATTGCATCCAAAATCCCGCGAACCACATGGTTGTCGAATAATTTCCAGGTGTTCCCCTCCGGTCTTATATCCTCTTCAGTCAAACCGTACCTAAACGGTCCTTTAGCAAATAAACAGCGGTACAGTGTCCGATGGTTCGACGGTGTGGCAGGCATTCACCCTCCCCGCCGAGCTCCATCGGGATTTTGTTTAGACCATCTTAGTGCAGCGCGTGGCTGCCAAAGTCGTTTAGTCGAATCATAACGTCGACAGATCTAGAAGCTGTAAGCGCGACAGCTTTTACATCCTTGCTGTCCCACACTCGCCACATGATGTTGCTCAGGTATTCCAACCGGCGTGGCCAGTACCCCGTATCCGGCGATAATGGGGCGTTGTTCACGCGATGGCTGCATCAAGCGAGGGGGGTTCGCTGCCAAAGATAATATGAGGGCTTACTGCAAGCAACACGCGGAGGACGGCATGGTGAGCACAAGAAGCAGACTGTGCGTATTTGACTCCTGCAAGAAGAACCCGAATTTCAATGTTGAGGGCAGCAAGACGGCGGTGTACTGCAAGCAACATGCTGAGGACGGCATGGTGAACGTCCGCGAGAAGCGTTGCCCACATGACTCCTGCATGAAGCGTCCGAGTTTCAATGTCGAGGGCAGTAAGACAGCGGTGTACTGCAAGCTACATGCGGAGGACGGCATGGTGATCCCTCGCGACAAGCGTTGCTCATATGACACCTGCTTTAAGCAACCAAGTTTCAATGTCGAGGGCAGCAACATGGCGGTGTACTGCAAGCTTCATGCTGAGGACGGCATGGTGAACGTTCGCGACAAGCATTGCTCATATGACACCTGCATTAGGCAACCAAGTTTCAATGTCGAGGGCAGCAACATGGCGGTGTACTGCAAGCTACATGCTGAGGACGGCATGGTAGATATTGTCACCCGGCGTTGCTCACATGAGACCTGCACTAAGGCACCGACCTGGGATGTAATAACTGGTGGTACGCCGACAGTATGTTCCGATCATAAAACCGAACGTTCGGTAAGCCAATTGATTAGTTTTCGTGTCGGGTGCCAAGTGGTGAATTGTGGCCGAACGTCACGGTGGGGATTAAGTGGAAAACAGCCTACCCATTGTCACCAGCACGGCCCCTCCGAGGACGGCTTTGTTTGCGTGGGACGGACACCCGCCAACAAGAGAGCTCGTCGTAACCTGTCGAACTGTTCCTTAAACCCCGCCCTTTTTGACGTGAAACCTGAGTGTACGTTTTGATATGTTTCTGAGCGATCCGGAGAATTGGTGTGAGCAGTTATGTTCGACTAGATTCGTGGTACAGATGGGCAGTAGTCCCGCCAGGTATATATGGGGCGTTTGTGTCATTTGCGCCAAATACGTTTGTCTTTGTGCCGGCTCCGGCTGTCTCAGTCTGTATATCCCAAGAGACATTATCCACGGTGTTTCTACTCCGTTTCAACTCTAAGGAGAGAAGACAATCTTAGACAGAGGATCGTTACGGCGCACTAGATTCATTCCAGTTTGAAAGGGACACGAGCTGGCTGTATGCTGTTCTGCACATTTCAACAGCTAAAGCTACTCGAGATAATTCAGGCGACACGAATGCATGGACAAAGTGGTCCGCCGCAAAGGATGTGCTTCTTAGGTTGCCAAGAACAGTGTGAGGGTTACTCTTTATTATTATATTGTCTTGCGCCACAAGCATTATATCTGACGGCGTAGTCGGTACTAAACATGACTTTGATAGTTATAGTTCCAACCTTATCTCGTGGATCACAACCGGATTAGGCGGTGACTACGTTGTGGTCCAGCATTAAACAAGTAAAACTATTCGGTACATTTACTTCGGCGTCAAATCTTACACGGCCATATTAATTTGGTCCATTTTTACACGTGTATCGACCATAGTTGCCATGTCAGTTGAGCGCCCATGGCAGCGAAAATGCCAAACAAGACGAATAGGGTATTGATAGACGTCTTGTCACCCGTGATACAAAACATATGTCATTGTTTTTCGCAACCGTTCGTGACTGACGCGGCTACTCCACCTATTATTCCGGCAACGCCAGTCTAATCCAGTCTTTATAGTATTGGTACCAAGGGTACTCTTTGGACGCGTGCTACGGTAGAGGTGGCACTTTTTGGCTGGATCGTTTTCTGAACGATCGGCCTCCTTAACCCAAATTCGTCGGACTTTCATTTTTGTGCCAAATAATGTTTCAGAGTATACGTTCGGTCATGAGATCTCGCATCCGGCAGCACTTTGTTTTTCCTCCAAAATCATTTTGTCGGTGAGGTATGACGCTCCTTACGTGAGGAGCTCAGGCAAAAAATGGTGAACCTCTATCGTAGCATGCGTCTTTGGTCATAAGATTGCTCAGCTTGATACATATGTGAGACATATAGCCTCAGAAGCGAGCAGTCTCATAAGTAAATGGATCCACCCTCACCCTATCGCGCGTCTCGTTCAACTACAGTAATAACACGCTTTAAAACGGCAAGGTACCGTACGTTCAGCACTATAGTACTGAGCGTGAGCGTCCGCAAGAGGGTACGCGTCTGGAAACAGGGGGCAGGTGACATACCTTGGTCTCTTGGTGAGACCTCGGCCATCAGAACAATACCATATCATCGTTCCGTGTGCAATAATTGGGGGTCCAATATGCTGATCTACTTCACCTACAACGCCATCGGTGCCGGCTGTGTCTTTGTTTTATGTATTGTCGAATATGTTTTTATTTTTGCAGTCGAAATATGTTGGGCCATAACTGCTCGTCGTTTTAGCGGGCATTTTTGACCACGCTTACGCTGTGCGTGCCTAGGCTTCCACGTCATTACAGCCAGTCTCTGGGGTATTCGCGGCCCTTAAGTGCCGACTTAAAGTGTACGTAAGCCCGTTGGATCGATTACTGACCAGCCCAGCGGCATACCCCAAGTTGGTGTACACGAGTTGACGGGTTAGGGGATTCCGACTGCCGGGAGCATATCATTTTTTATCGACAGCCAAGTGGCACACTGAATATGAAGGCGTTCGTCCTCCGTTCTACCTTGAGTGTTATCCGTTGTGAGGTAGGAAGTGTGCGTTTGTCCCCTTTGATCGTATTGCCGACGTCGGACGTATTCAATGTCTAAGTTCCTCCTTATCATCCAATGGAGTGAAAAACCCAGGTACACCAAGGGCGCACAAAAAAACTTATCCCGCACACCACACTACCCCCACCCCCCCCCCGGAGGGCCGATTTGTTTTGTTTTTTTCCCCCTTTTTGGTGAATTTCTTGGCTTTTCCCCTCTCACCAACTCTCACACAAAAAGGTCTTTCAAGGTACTTGATTAACAGATAGAACATTGCTTGGATGCAACCCCCCACCAAGGTGCCTAGACAACAACATAGATCTTAATATTTCAGTCACGAAAACAAGCCATCATGCTTGATTGAGTCAAATGGCTTGGAAAACACTCCACGACGAGGAACGTAATGATCGCACAAATGTAATCATCGAAGACTGCCAAGATCTTTCTGGCGAACGCTTTGCGTGATCGTTCTGTCCCCGCTACTTTTGCGCACGGGTTCTCCCACGTTCTCGCCCGGTGTCTCGCTACCGTTGCTGCTACTCCCCGCCCGTCCCCTCTTGCTCCCCCCTTCCCCTCCTTCACCCCCTTCCCTTCGTCCCCCCGGCTGTTCGTCTTCTTTCTCCCCCTTTCGGTCGTCCTTTTTCTCTTCCCCTTTCCCCCCCCCCCCCCCCCCGTCTCTCTTCTCTTCCGACTCCTCTTCCGACTCCTCTTCCTCTTCCCGCTCCCCCCCGTCCCTCTCCTCTTCCGACTCCTCTTCTGACTCCTCTTCTGACTCCTCCTCCTCATCCTCCTCCTCTTCCTCTTCCTCCTCCTCTGAGTCGTCTGACTCATCTGACCCCCCGTCGTGCTGTGAGACCTTACGGCGTGCTGCGGGGGCTATGGAACCCTTACTCTTCTGCTGGGAGACCGTTCGGCGTGCTACGGGGGCTCTGGCAGCCTTGCCCTTTGGCATCCTTTTCGCAACCGCCTCCTTTTCTGTCTTGCTTACGTCAAAGCTGCTTTCGAATCTCGCAGTGTTGGGATCTGCTTTGTTCAGAGCCAACGAAGTGGAATGCTGCCCTTCTACGTGATGGGACATGCAGTATTTCCACACCCACTCTGCAGGGCTGCAAAACTTGCACTTCAGGGGTACGTTAGTGCATGGGGTCGATGACGTGAGCTTTGACGCCGCTGATAGGCCTCAAGCAACGAGACTTCTTTGCGAAGGGGGCCTTGGATAGGGCTCCCTCCACCACGGAGACAGTGCTCATCGTGATCACTCTCTCCCTCTCTCCCTGTCTCTTCTACGGTCGGCGCCTGTCCGCTCTTAGGGGGCTGCGTGGACTGTAGTACCCCCCTCCCCTTGGTATTATATAGGATTAAGTATAGGGATGATTTATATAGGAGATTGTGTGGCGTTATGAGGGGGGGGATGGGTCCGTCGTACCCCCCCTCCCCCCTTGAGAGGTCCGAAATAAAGTTTTGGGTGTGTGGTGTCGAAACCTTTTTTTTGTGCGCCCTTGCTTGAGGCCATAATTCGGTCAATACATGAAAATAATTCGACGCTAGACGTGTTGATATGATCGCATCAACAAGGGCAAGACGCCGGTGACACTTGTTTTGTCATGCGAGCCGCACAAGTTTGTTATAAAACACGCCTGCCAAAGTACTACAGTAGAACGATGTATTGAGATATTTGGAAACCCTAGGGGAACTATTTACTTTCACGGAAATTACTTTTGCGCCCTGATTGAAGAATAGTTGGCAATCAAGCTTCGGCAGGGGTGTTCTTCACAACAACTAAAAACACGTAACCGTGGCCTTTTTTTGTTTTTGTTTTTGTTTGCGCCGTAACTTCGGTTCATAATGGCCGAACAATTCCCTAAAAACGATCAAATCTGCGAAAAAAACGTTTCTCATCAAAAAGGTTACTTACTGTTATTAGACCTATTTGAAACTCGAGCTTATGCCTTATGTCCTTCCAAAGGGAAGAGTCAGGCCATTGAATATTTGGCACTATAGAGCCACATTTACCGCAACGTCTAAAACTCAGCATATGCCATTTTTTTTTTAAACGGTGGATCTTTTACGAAGGACACTGACATAATTTTCCAGGATTTATTCTTCTTTTGGGCTTTCCACTTTCAGCAGCACGCGTTCGTGATGAGGGACTTTTTTGTGTTGTGTGCTCGGAGAGTGCACACCAGGCTTGAGCACGTGCAGGTGCTGGCATAGTCAAAGCAAGTGAAGGCAAAGCTTGAGGGCCTGCTGGGCCGGGCCCATCACGGAACGAGGTGGCAGCGTTTGGGGCGCAGGGGCCGTCCGGACCCAACACACCATGCGCACGCTCACCACCCGTAACCTGGGCGTTGGTGCACGGCATGTCTGTGCGCAAGCCCAGCGGCTGGCGCACACCGGCCCCGGTGTTGAATCCGGGAAGGCGGGGAGGAGAACCGTAGCTGTTGACGCTCGGACGTAGACCGAAAAAAAAAAAAAAAAAAAAAAATTCGGCCCTCCGGGGGGGGAGGGGGGGGTAGTGTGGTGTGCGGGATAACTTTTTTTGTGCGCCCTTGCCTCAAGAAGAATAATATTGTTTTTAATATTACTGGTCTCTGAAACCCCTTACAACAACGTCTCCCCAAGTAATAATACGAACAATTCCCATATCTCACGAACTACAGCCAAAATTAGCTTCACATTTATTTGTGTTCGCCTTGTTGATGCGGTCACGTGGGTATGCTTTGTGTCCAGATTATAGTGTAATCACTGTTCAATTGGCCGAAGGTGTGGAATGCTACTTTTCTTTTCTGGAACCAGCTCGTATATGAACCCATGAAAAAAACAAATTCTTGGACCGCCAGCTTTCCCATGAACTTGCCCCGTCAAATAATTGATAAGTACCGCCTTGTCAACATATACATAGACAAACATGTAAATACGTACTGGAACTAAAGAGTGGTCCCTACCAGGTATCATCTTTAATCTTTACCGGTGACGTGCGCGGTGGTTTGTTAATTTTCCTTTGCGATCGAACTTTGTCAAGTGTTCCATATTCGAAGCTGTCCCGCTTTCGAAGTTGGGAGGTAGGCATGCTTCTTGACCCCGACGGAAGGCTAGGCTTTCGCCTAAAACCTAAAATACGTGAACATACAAACCAGGTACTTGGTGTACATGTTATTACTGCTGCTGCAGCTTCTTCTGCTGTTCCGTATGTTGCTATTGCTGCTGCTCCTTCGTGTACAGCGATGTATGAACAGCGATTTCCCCGCGTGAAAAAACATTTTGTTTCACGTATTTTGTGCTGCTGACCAACCTGCTTTTCATACATCGCTGTACACGAAGAAGCAGCAGCATCAACAACACAGCAACATATGAAACATCAGAAGCAGCACCAGCAGCAACAGCACAGGAGTACACACATACACACAATAACCGCTGCTACTACTGTAGTACTCTGGTGCTGCTGCTTCTCCTGCGGCGGGTCGCTCAGCGCGCGGAATGTGTGGTTGAACGAGGAGAAAGTAAATTGTCCCGCGTGAAAAACTACGTGTTTTACGTATGTATTTAGTACAATTTGATCAAACAATATTTGATCAACATCAAACAATATTTGATCAACTTGTTTTACAGCAGGCGAAAAAGCGTTAAACAGATATTTTTCCACGCGAGACAATTTTATTTCTCCTCGTTAAACTACAGAGTATCAACACGCTGCTAAAACTCAGTTCGTGCGACGTCAGACCTTTGAACTCGACTCTCGACATAAATTCAAGCCACGGTCAACCCATTTCGTGTTGGGTTAGGCCTGCGCATGCAAACGACGGCTTCGAAGATATCCTTTGGACTTGCCAGATGTTTCTCTCGTTGTGGTATGCTGTACATGTAAACCAGGAACAAATCAGTGTACTTCGACATGGGAGAGAGATCAGGAGAGATCGAGATTGTTTAAGGAAATAGATCAGGAGACCGCACGCCTGCATGGTCGACACTAGTCACAACCTACTATTAATAGTTGCTCTTATGTATAGGTTACTCGTACAGCAGTAGAGGTATTATACACCGTGGTACATTTTTGTTGCCTACAAGTTGCCTACAAAAAACTGGAATAAAAGGCCCGAAGTCAACGCAATTATTTACGGTTGTCATATTCTATGGTGTACGTATAAAACAGCAACAACAAACAGCACGTACTCGTAGCAATGTAGGAGGTACTGCTGTACGTAAACATTTTACCAGCAGGCGGCAGTATGATAAATAAAAAAAAAAAATGAGGAGATATTGATGCTGAGAAGGGCGCAGCCCTTCGAAGCATCAATAGATGCTCTTCCTAATGGGTTGGGTACGTGCCCGTGGGGGTGTACCCCCCTGGTCGCGAACGGACACAAACGGACAAAAAACAGTTCTGAAAGCTGCCGCAGCGTGGCTTTATTTAAAGAATCCTTAATATTGAGGTTTGTCTGTCTGCTCGTCTGTCTGCTCGTCTGCACTTCGTCTGCACTTCGCACTTCGCACTTCGTTCGCTTTGCTTTTTTTTGGCGCGCGACGCGTACACTGAACCGATTCAGACACGCTCGGGACTGATAGAGGCCCGCTATTTGTGCCGACCGTCCTGTGCTATTCGTGTCGAAAGCCGTGCCGAGATCGGAGAGCTAGGCGGTAGTGACTGCCCTAAACTGTTGCCAGTACCAAATTGTGTCACTGGGATTTCTCGGCAGTAGAGCAAACTAGCAGTAGTATATAGCAACGATGAGGAGACATGTCAAGCAAGGCAAAACATGCGCTGTCAAGGGTGTAGGGTGGCGTGTTCCACACTAAAAACTAGTTGTTTGGTGACAGTCACGGCATGTCAAGGCTGTCAAGGGTTGAAACTGAAGACCACATTTCTCGGCAGTAGAGCAACAACGGTGATGATCGGACGAGAAGAGGAAGACCATCATCGCACACAGCACACACACCACCATCACCAGCAAACACCACAACGACGACCATCACCACCACCGCCACCACCCCTGCCCCACGAGCCGCAGGAGCACCAGAAGTTGTTGTTGCTCGTAGTGGCTGGTGGTGGTTGGTGGTGGCTTCGTCCCGTGGTTTGGTGGTGGTTCCTGGTACGCACTCGTTCAGCAGCAGCAGCATTTTGTTTTTTTTTTCCATCCCATTTCTTATCTGCTGCTGCTGCTGATGCAGAAAACAAAAAGACAATAAAACACGATTTCTGAAATGATACAGATTTTACGAAATACGAGCAAAAAGACAATACAAATAAAAACGAATTCTGAAATGATTCAGATTTCTTAGTTTGCATTTTTCTCTGTACAAGGTTTTTGCGCTGACACGCATCGCTTAACAATAAATGTTGGTGGGTGGTGTTGGTGATTGTAGGACTACCAGCCCAGGGACCAACCGACCTGATACCTGATACAGATTTTACAAAATACGAGCAAAAAGATCATACAACAAAAACGAATTATGAAATGATTCAGATGTATTTGTTTACTGGTACATTTTTCTCTGTACTCGTACAAGGTTTTTGCGCTGACACGCATCGCTTAATTAACAGTAAATGTTGGTGGGTGGTGTTGGTGATTGTGGGACTACCAGCCGAGGGACCAACCGACCAACCCAGTAAATCTCTCACCCACCACGCACACCCATCAATTACCTGCCGGTCAGTAAAAAAAGGTTTATGTGCTGACCCAAATCGCTTAGAATAAAAAACGATCCCATCAATGACAATTAATTGCAGGAACACAGCAAAAAGAGAAGAGCCGCCAACGCAGTAGCTTAATGCAGTTAGGAGTTTGACCACTTGAAGGCGTCTGTCACGCTCCTCATTCCCACCGTTCTTGTAATCGAGAGTTCGTACGTAGACGTTGTTTACTTTAGTTTTCTTCTTCGTCTAAACGCTTTGTCCGCACTCCTGGGTTTTAGGTCAAGATGCATCAGCCTAGTTGCCTCTGTCGTTTTGCTGCTGCTGCTGCTGCTGTTGTTGTCGTTGCTTCTGCTGCTGTGCGTTGTTTTGATGATCTGCTGCGGTCGAGGTAACCCGTATTTCTTGCGTCGCCCTTACTATGACCACTCCGTAGGAAAGCCTTGTAAACTATACGTATTCCGTAATAATGCGAGTATAAACGCCCCTCACCCGGACCGAATTTTCTAGCTCGACATCTCCAGAGCAAGACGAGAGACGAAAAGGGTGGCGTTGGACAGATAGACCTCCTCGAAGGCTGTCCAAAAACGCGTGTCGCTTGGTATTTTCATGACACCTTCTTTGCTACCGAACTCTCGAGCTCAAAACGTCAGTCCGGTGGGGGGGGGGGGGCGGGCGCTTGCTCGCATTATTCCAGATTAATATACTTGTACGCCAAGGAGTGATGACTTATGTATCATACGTATAATGCGAGCAACGTAATAAACGAATCAACCATGCACCACAGCAAAACGGGAAAAGTCGAACATATATTTCGCCGCTATTAACAGTTACAAGTAGTACGAGTCGTAGTACGTCAGAGAACATGACGACATCAACCAACCCCCGGTAGTAGATGGGTGGTCTGGGTTTACAGGGGGGTATAACCTATATATAATAGTAATAGATCCATAGAATACTTTGGGTGCCGCTGCTGTGTTGTATGTTTTTGTTTTTGCTGCTGAGCTCTTGCACATATCGTCCATGATATAATAGATACATACAAGGGGGCTTCGCCGCCGGCCCAGGCCGTCGGCGAAGCGAAGGAGGAATAAGGCCCGCAATACATCAGGTAGTTTACGATGCCAAGGGACCGAGAGGCTAAGGCTCCAGTTTACGATGCCAAGGGACCGTTGAAGAGACCCAGTTTGTTTGTATTGTTGATTCCTGACGTAATGAATGATGCAAAAAAGGCCCATAACATCAAAAGAAGTCCCTTTAAAATATTGTCGATTATTGATCCCTGACGCAATAAATGAGCCCCAATCAAAGGCACACTCTCCAGCAAGAAAACACACAAAGCATCGCAATGAGGCAAGCAAAGCCAAACCATGGAATAAAATCGACGGACTCTAAAATATGGTATACCCAAGCCACTTTCCCACAACGCACGACAGACAACTAAAGGAGTGACGCGAAAGAAGCCCAACCCATCCATGTAAAAAAGCACATAACATGAAAATGTAGGGTGTTTTTCCGTGCAACACCATGCAACACACGCTAGACCAACGCCACATCCATCTACGCTCTCGTGTCCGGCAATGGTGCCCAAGAAGCCAAAGCCATGAAAAATCCACGAATGCCACGAATGGAATATTCCACTCAACCGCTACTACCAAATAAAACGAAAACGATTTCCCGTGCTGCACACGATAGTCAACCGCTTAACAAATCGGGAAATCGACAAAACAATTAAAATATAAAAAGCGTTTTCCCGTGCAACACACGCCGGACAACCGCCACGAACAGAATATTGTAATGGTATGGGCTAGGAAGGCCGGTAATTACCTCTGCATAGGTAATTGGTCCGTTTTCGTATAACTTGGATGGCATTCGTATTCGGTATTCGTGGTATTTATAATATCTGTGGGCCATACTTGAAGCCCATCTCATCTGGCTCGGGGATTAATATAAGCTGCTTCTCTTCTACGCTTGACTCTACGGAAAGTGAGTAACACCAAGGATGCTTAATAGACAAACCTGCAAGGGGATACTCTGTGTCTCACCCAGTCTTATCACAATATACCACCCCACCGCAATACCGTGGGATAAAACAAAAACAAATTCCCGTGCGACACACGACAGACAACCGCAACATCCATCTACGAAAATCGACACAACAATCAAAATATAAAAAACGTTTACTACCAGTTCAACACACGACGTACAACTGCGATATCCATCTACGCTCATGTGTCTAAAATACGGCAGGGGKRCCCRAGAAGCATACAAACGTTTTTTTCTCGTGCAACACGCGACAGACAACAGCCACATCCATTTACGATCTCGTGTTTCCGGGAGTTATGCCCAAGAAGCCAAAGCCATGGAGAAAAAGGAACATGACATCCCTCTACAAACCGAAGCGAACATTGAAAAGCTCAACAACAACAACAACACATTAAATGGGCAACATACATACATAAAATACCTGGTACAAAAAGTCTACGTCTGTAATATATTAAAAATAATAATACCTGTTTACTTGAAAAAATAATAATTGGTATCACTACGTATATACGTAAAGGGGTACTTCAAATAACCTGGTTAGCGACACAAAAAAATACCCAACATACGAAAACACGAACTCGTAGTCGAACTCGTACGTAGCGACACTAAAAAAACATTAACAACAACGTAAACAACGTAAACAACGTAAACAACAACAGCAACAACAACAACTTAACCCTTATAGGACTGGAGTCCCGTTATGGGGACAAATTGCTTAGAATTAAAGTCGTTTGTCCCCAAAACGGGACTGCAATCCTAAAAGGGTTCAAATGGGCATAAATAATAACACGACGACAACCACATATATATATATCTATCAATACAATATAAATACCCGTACCCATACATTCATATCATACCATCCAGTATACGGATACTGTTTTTATGATACGCTGCACGCGCATTGTTATGTGCATGTGTATTAATTCGTCTCCCCGAAATTCTCAGAAAAATAAATAATTATTTGTAAAATTATATTATATTCGTACAGAATTTATTTTATATTCGTTAATATGGGCCCTTAGGCCAAGGGATTCTTATTCTTCATCGGGTAGCACTTTTATTCCCCTCCAAAATATATTTTGGGTGATTTAGTTTTAGTATATATAACTTTCTATTAGKATTGATTACTTACTATTTGTATACATTATTTACTATTTGTATATATTACTTTTATTTATTATTATTTATTTTTATCCATCCCATTCATTATCTTCGCACTTCTGTCTTTCTCCGTCCCTAGTCGTAACTCAGATCCGGGGTCAGAAAGTAGGCTCCTCTCCCTCCTCCCCCACTACGGTCCTTGCCTTGATTTTTATCGCGCAGAGGGTTCAGCCTTCCCAACGCTCGTCGATGTTCATCGAATTTTGCTAACTCACGCTCTCGCGCTTTCTGCTAGTCAAGATATTTTTTGCGAGAAAAAGTGCCTAAGAGCATGCACTCGGCGGGGCTCGAACTCGCTTTCTTGACGCTTACAGGCTTCGTGGTTACCTGCTAGCCCACCGGGGCGACCGTGCAGGGATTATTTCGCATTATTCACTCAGAATCGAAAACGCTACCCGATTAATTATTGTCTTCTTCAGTGATTTACCATATAATTCAATAGGCACTCCCCACACAAACTCCATCATAAAAGTGGATGAACATATTAATTAATAAAACTTGGATAGAAAATTTCGGACGGGGGGAAAAGAAATCGAACTTGGATAAAAAACTTCGAAAGTTCATGAGGCGGGGGGAAAAAAAATCTCATCACTGTAAGAGTCCGGATACGGAGCGGAGTGGTTTCATCCTCACACATTAAATCAATAGAACTTGAAAAATTTCACCACGGCGGCGGAAAAAAATCTCAACTACGGCGGGGGGTAGGAATGCGGACCGCGAGGCACGTGCGTCGAGAAGTCAGGTTTTCCTGAGATATGCAAATGGCCCGAGCGTCGAGAACTGACGATTTTCTGAGCTCAGGAGAATATACTAATGTTTACAAGGGGGCTTCGCCGCCGGACCAGGCCGTCGGCGAAGCGAAGGAGGAATAGGCCCGCAATACATCAGGTAGTTTACGATGCCAAGGGACCGAGAGGCTAAGGCTCCAGTTTACGATGCCAAGGGACCGTTGAAGAGACCCAGTTTGTATTGTTGATTCCTGACGTAATGAATGATGCAAAAAAGGCCCACAACATCGAAAGAAGTCCCGTTAAAATATTGTCGATTATTGATCCCTGACGCAATAAATGAGCCCCAATCAAAGGCACACTCTCCAGCAAGAAAACACACAAAGCAACGCAATGAGGCAAGCAAAGCCAAACCATGGAATAAAATCGATGGACTCTAAAATATGGTATACCCAAGCCACTTTCCCACAACGCACGACAGACAACTGAAGGAGTGACGCGAAAGAAGCCCAACCCATGCATGTAAAAAAGCACAAAACATCCAAATATAGGGTGTTTTTCCGTGCAACACCATGCAACACCATGCAACACACGCTAGACCAACGCCACATCCATCTACGCTCTCGTGTCCGGCAATGGTGCCCAAGAAGCCAAAGCCATGGAAAATCCACGAATGCCACGAATGGAATATTCCACTCAACCGCTACTACCAAATAAAACGAAAACGATTTCCCGTGCTGCACACGACAGTCAACCGCCTAACAAATCGAGAAATCGACAAAACAATTAAAATATAAAAAGCGTTTTCCCGTGCAACACACGCCGGACAACCGCCACGAACAGAATATACCACCCCACCGCAATACCGTGGGATAAAACAAAAACAAATTCCCGTGCGACACACGACAGACAACCGCCACATCCATCTACGCTCATGTGTCTACGGCAGTGGTGCCCAAGAAACCAAACCCATGAAAAAAGTAATCCACGAACAGAATATTCCACTCTACCGCAATACCGTGGGATAAAACGAAAATGATTAAACGTGCGACATCCGACAGACAACGGTCGCATCCATCTACGCTCATGTGTCTACGGCAGTGATGTCCAAGAAGCAACTCCAGAATTCGACGAACCAATCAAAAAAGAAAAAGCGCTCTCCCGTGCGACACACGCCGGACAACCGCCACGAACAGAACGTACCACCCTACCGCAATACCGTGGGATAAAACAAAAACGATTTCCCGTGCGACACACGGCAGACAACCGCCACATCCATCTACGCCCATGTGTCTACGGCGGTCCTAACCGAAGAAGCCGCACCATGAAAAAACAAATCCACGAACAGAATATACCACTCTACCGCAATACCGTGGGATAAAACGAAAACTATTTCCCGTGCGACACACGACGGACAACCGCCACATCCATCTACGCTCTCGTGTCCGGCAGCCATGAAACAAAATCCACGAACAGAATATTATGTTTTCACTCCACCGCTATACCGGTACCGTTTTCACGTGCGACACACGACAGACAACCGCCACACCCATATACGAAAATCGACACAACAATCAAAATATAAAAAACGTTTACTACCAGTTCAACACACGACGTACAACTGCCATATCCATCTACGCTCATGTGTCTAAAATACGGCAGGGATACCCAAGAAGCATAAAAACGTTTTTTTCTCGTGCGACACGCGACAGACAACAGCCACATCCATTTACGATCTCGTGTTTCCGGGAGTTATGCCCAAGAAGCCAAAGCCATGGAGAAAAAGGAACATGACATCCCTCTACAAACCGAAGCGAAAATTGAAAAGCTCAACAACAACAACAACAATAACAACACATTAAATGGGCAACATACATACATATAATACCTGGTACAAAAAGTCTACATCTGTAATATATTAAAAATAATAATAGTAAACGTAAAGAGTGCATACTGGGAAGAAGGAGGGAGCAAGAACAACAAATGGAGTATTGTGGATAAATCTTGGCGGGAAGCGGACATAGAAGGGTGTTAGACTGTACGCATAGGTTTCATTGGTTTCCGTGGTTTTCTGCTTTTGGGAATTTTATGAGTGATCAACGCTGAAGATCATGCTGCACATTGTCAGATGGAAAAGATAATAATAATAATACCTGTTTACTTGAAAAAATAATAATTGGTATCACTACGTCTATACGTAAAGGGGTACTTCAAATAATAACCTGGTATAGCGACACAAAAAAATACCCAACATACGAAAACACGAACTCGTAGTCGAACTCGTACGTAGCGACACTAAAAAAAACAAACATTACGCAACAACAACGTAAACAACGTACCAACAACAACAGCAACAACAACTTAGCCCTTATAGGACTGGAGTCCCGTTATGGGACAAATTGCTTAGAATTAGAGTGGTTTGTCCACAAAACGGGACTGCAGTCCTGAAAGGGTTAAAAAGGGCAAAAAAAATAACACGACGACAACATCTATCTATCAATACAATATCAATACCCGTACTCATACATTCATATCATACCATCCAGTATATGAACACTGTTTTTATGATACGCTGCACGCGTATTGTTATGTGCATGTGTATTAATATGAATACTGATAACATTTATCAACATACTTTGATCATATTTTCCTCTATCCAGATTAATTAATGTCCTCAGGTGATAATATATTAATAGCAGCAAAATTAGTACTCGTACGAAGACATAAATAATAATATTGTCAAGTACCATATATATCATATACCATGTCACATACCTGATATACCATACCTGGTATCAGGTAAATGACTGGTATCGTATATACGTAGAGGGGTGCAAAATTTTCATCCTCACACAAACTCCATCATAAAAGTGGATAAACATATTAATAGAACTTGGATAGAAAATTTCGAAAATTCATCAGGACGGGGGGAAAAAAATCGAACTTGGATAAAAAATTTCTAAAATTCATGAGGGCGGGGGGAAAAAAAAAATCATCACTGTAAGGGCCCGTATTAACGAAGACAGCAAAAATTCAATTTGGAAAATAAAATCCTATTTGCATGTGATTTCGCAAAAAAAAAGTGGTTTGCGTCCTATGGGGAATAGTGAATTGCTCGTTCAAATATTTATGAAATCGAAAAAACGCAGCATGCGTCACAGCGCCCAGGTGAAAAAAATCGACGAGAGGAGACGAGAGGGAAAGCATGCGTCGACGCGTGCGCGCCGCCGCCAGCATACTTTTGCTTTTGACCGCCCAGGCTAGGAAGCTATCGCTCTCAGGGTCTCCTGGGTGGGCGTAGGGATCCCTGGAACGCCACGGGCGAGACAGGGGCGGCGATGGTGTTATCGAAGTCTTGAGCGTATCATGCTGTTTTTGGGTCGATCGCTCGGTTTTTGATCGGGTTGGAGCATCGAGCTTGTTGAAAAGTTGGGATTGCGACCGCCATGATTGCTTTTGAGGCGCCACCGCCGGGGTACGCTGTGCTATTGTCTATAGGCGTGGGCGCGGCTGTTGTCCCGGTGGCCTCGGGTTGTGGTTCACGTGTTGTCGCCTCGGTCGTGGTCATCGATGCCACCAAGAAATGACCAGATTGTACCGGGGGCGTTTGCCCACCGTGGACATGCCGGTCCAAGTCGGGCCAACTCCTCAATTTGATTTGAATTCTTTGGAAAAGAAGGTCCTGGGACCTTCTTGGTTTTTCCGTCCAATTCAAATTGATTAGACCCCAAGATCCTAATCTTTGATGCTGGTGCGTGTGTTGACCAATTAAAAGCGTATTTGAATTCTATTTTTTCCAAATTGGATATATTTTATACTCGTTAATACGGGCCCTAAGAGTCCGGAGATACGGAGCGGAGCATTCATCAGGGCGGGGGGTAAAAAAATCCAAATTTCACCACGGCAGGGGGTAAGAGTGTAAGAGCGAGGCACGAGCGTTGAGAACTCAGGTTTTCCTGAGATACGAAATGGCACGAGCGTCGAGAACAGAATACGCAAAGTCACGAGCGTGGAGAACTGACGTTCACGTTTTACTGAGATCAGCCAAGTATACTAATATTCTATTATTATTGTTATTATTATTAAATTATTATTATTATTATTAATATTATCATTATTCTTATTCTTATTCTTATTTTTATTATTATTTTTATTATTTTTATTATTATTATTATTATTATTATTATTATTATTATTATTATTATTATTATTATTATTATTATTCTTATTCTTATTCTTATTATTGTTATTGTTATTGTTATTGTTATTGTTATTGTTATTGTTATTGTTATTATTATTATTGTTATTATTATTATTATTGTTATTATTGTTGTTGTTGTTGTTGGTGTTGTTGTTGTTGTTGTTGTTTATAATAATAATAATAATAATTTATTATTATAATAATAATAATAATTTATTATTATAATAATAATAATATAATAATAATAATATATAATAATATAATATAATAATAATAATAATATAATAATAATAATAAATATAATAATATAATACAATAATAATAATGTTATAATATTATAATTATTATTATATTATTATTATTATAATATAATATATTATACCATATTCTTATCATTGTCGGAGCTCAGCAAATCGTCAGTTCTCCACGCTCGGGCCATTTGCATATCTCAGGAAAACCTGACTTCCTTCGACGCAGTGCTCGCGCCGTCGCATTCTTTACCCCGCCGTAGTTGAAATTTTTTTCCGCCGCTCGTTGGGCTGAAATTTTTTCAAAGTTCTATTGATTTAATGTGTTGAGGATTGAACCGCTCCGCTCCGCTATCCGCGACTCTTACAGTGATGAGATTTTGTTTTTCCCCGCGCTCTCATGAACTTTCGAATTTTTTTATCCAAGTTCGATTTCTTTTCACCCGTCCGAATTTTCCTATCAAGTTTTATTAATATGTTTCATTCATTTCTATGATTGTGAGTTTGTGTGGCGGATGAAAATTAGCACCCCCCCCTTTACGTGATAATACGATTACCAGTCATGTACTTGATACAGGTATGGTATTGGGCTACCACCTACGTATTATGCGTTATAGATAGTACGAGTATGTGTGCATCGATGCTGCTTTTATATATTATCACTGAGAAGACATTAATTAATCGGGTCAGCTTTTTCTTCTGAGTGAATAATGCGAATAATTGGCCCTGCACGGTCGCCCGGGTGGGCTGCAGGTAACCACTCGAAGCTGTTAAGCGTCATGGAGCGAGTTTCGAGCCCCGCCGAGTGCATAGCCTCTTAGTGCCTTTTCTCGCAAAAAAAATCATTGACTAGCCAGAAAGCGCCGAAGATGCGTGCAGTTAGCAAAATTCGATGAAATGTCCGACGGAGCGTTGGAAGCTGAACCCTCTGCGCCGATAAAAGAATGAAGGCAAGAACCTAGTTTGAGGGGAGGCGAGAGGAAGCTACTTTGTGACCCCGGATCTGAGTTACGCCTTAGTGGGAAGAAGACGGAAGTTTACGAAGATAATAAATGAGATGTAAAAAAAAAAAAAAAAAATTGTCGCGAGGCAATAATATATATAATAATAATAATATGAGTAAAATATGATCAAATTTATGTTTGATTAATATTGTATTAAGTCTTAATAATTATCAGTCAATAATATTAATTTAGGCACTTTTTCTCGCAAAAATTATTCTTGACTGCAGAAAGCGCGGAGCTGTGAGTTAGCAAAAATTCGATGAAAGTACGACGCAGCGTGGGAAGGCGGCAACCCTCTGGCGCGATAAAAATGCAAGGCAAGAACCCGTAGTTGAGGAGGAGGGAGAGGAGCCTACTTGTGACCCGGATCTGAGTTCACTAGGGTAGGAAGAGACGAAGTTACGAGATAATAAATGAGATTGGAAAAAAAAAAAAAAATCTGTCGGGAAGGCAAATAATATTTTATAATAAATAATAATAGAGTAAAATATTGCATCAAATTATGTTTGATAATGATGATAAAGTATTAATCATATCAGTAATAATTTAATACACATGCACATTAATCATACGCAGTGCAGCTGTATCTAAAAACGTTGTTGATATACTGGATGTATGTATTATGAATTATGAGTACGCGGTATTGTATGTATGCATATCTATTTGTATTGATAGATTAGATGTTGTCGTTCGTGTTATTTGTTTTTGCCCATTTTAACCCTTTCAGGACTGGCAGTCCGTTTTTTGTGGCACAGATTCCCTCTATTCTAAGCAATTTGTCCCCATATGGGACTCCAGTCTATAAGGGGCCTAAGTTGTTGTTGCTAGTTGTTGGTTACGTTTGCTTACGTTGTTGTTACCGTGATGCTTTTTTTTGCTCCTCCTTTGTGTCTTATGTACGAGTTCGACTAGAGTTCGTGTTTTCGTATGGCGTACTTTTTTGATGTCGCCTTTACCAGGATATATTTGAAGTACCCTTTACGTATATACGCTAGTTTGATACCAATTATTATTTTTTCAAGTAAACAGGTTTATTATTTATTTTTAATATATTACAGACGTAGACTTTTTGTACCGGTATTATATGTATGTTATGTGCCATTTAATTGTGTTGTTGTATGTATGTTGCTTGTTGTTGAGCTTTTTCAATGTTCGCTTCGGTTTGTAGAGGGATGTCATGTTCCTTTTTCTCCATGCTTTGGCTTCTTGGGCATAACTCCCGGCGAACATCACGAGACGAGATTCGTAATGGATGTGGCTGTTGTCTGTCGCGTGTGCCACCCAGAAAAAAATTTTGTATGCTTCTTGGGTATCCCTGCCGATATTTTTAATCACATGAGCGTAGACGAGATATGACGCGTATACGGTCGTGTGTTGAACTGCCAGTAGTAAACGTTTTTTATATTTGATTGTTGTGTCGATTTTCGTGATGGCATGCTTGCGGTTGTCTGTCGTGTTTCGCAGGGAATTTGTTTTTTTGTTTTATCATCGGTATTGCGGTGGGGGGATTGGGTGGTATATTGTGATAAGACTGACGCCTGTGAGACACAGAGTATCTCCTTGCAGGTTGTCTATTTAAGCATTCTTGGTGTTACTCACTTTCGTAGACAGTCAGGTAGAGAAGAAGCAGATTATATTAATCCCGGGCCTTCAAGTATGCCACAAGATATTATTAAATACCCGAATACGAATACGAATGCTATCAAAGTTATACGCAAAACGACCAATTTACCTATGCAGAGCGTAATTAACGGCCTTCCTAGCCCATACCATTACAATATTCTTGTTCCGTGGCTGGTGTCCTGCGTGTGTTGCACGGGAAACCCTTTTTATATTTTATTCGTTTTTGTTCGCATTTCCCGATTTTTGTCGATTTCTCGATTTGTTAGGCGGTTGACTATCGTGTGCAGCACGGGAAATCGTTTTCGTTTTATTTGGTAGTAGCGGTTGAGTGGAATATTCCATTCGTGGCATTCGTGGATTTTCCATGGCTTTGGCTTCTTGGGCACCATTGCCGGACACGAGAGCGTAGATGGATGTGGCGTTGGTCTAGCGTGTGTTGCATGGTGTTGCATGGTGTTGCACGGAAAAACACCCTATATTTGGATGTTTTGTGCTTTTTTACATGCATGGGTTGGGCTTCTTTCGCGTCACTCCTTCAGTTGTCTGTCGTGCGTTGTGGGAAAGTGGCTTGGGTATACCATATTTTAGAGTCCATCGATTTTATTCCATGGTTTGGCTTTGCTTGCCTCATTGCGTTGCTTTGTGTGTTTTCTTGCTGGAGAGTGTGCCTTTGATTGGGGCTCATTTATTGCGTCAGGGATCAATAATCGACAATATTTTAACGGGACTTCTTTCGATGTTGTGGGCCTTTTTTGCATCATTCATTACGTCAGGAATCAACAATACAAACTGGGTCTCTTCAACGGTCCCTTGGCATCGTAAACTGGAGCCTTAGCCTCTCGGCCCCTTGGCATCGTAAACTACCTGATGTATTGCGGGCCTATTCCTCCTTCGCTTCGCCGACGGCCTGGTCCGGCGGCGAAGCCCCCTTGTAAACATTAGTATATTCTCCTGAGCTCAGAAAATCGTCAGTTCTCGACGCTCGGGCCATTTGCATATCTCAGGAAAACCTGACTTCTCGACGCACGTGCCTCGCGGTCCGCATTCCTACCCCCCGCCGTAGTTGAGATTTTTTTCCGCCGCCGTGGTGAAATTTTTCAAGTTCTATTGATTTAATGTGTGAGGATGAAACCACTCCGCTCCGTATCCGGACTCTTACAGTGATGAGATTTTTTTTCCCCCCGCCTCATGAACTTTCGAAGTTTTTTATCCAAGTTCGATTTCTTTTCCCCCCGTCCGAAATTTTCTATCCAAGTTTTATTAATTAATATGTTCATCCACTTTTATGATGGAGTTTGTGTGGGGAGTGCCTATTGAATTATATGGTAAATCACTGAAGAAGACAATAATTAATCGGGTAGCGTTTTCGATTCTGAGTGAATAATGCGAAATAATCCCTGCACGGTCGCCCCGGTGGGCTAGCAGGTAACCACGAAGCCTGTAAGCGTCAAGAAAGCGAGTTCGAGCCCCGCCGAGTGCATGCTCTTAGGCACTTTTTCTCGCAAAAAATATCTTGACTAGCAGAAAGCGCGAGAGCGTGAGTTAGCAAAATTCGATGAAGATCGACGAGCGTTGGGAAGGCTGAACCCTCTGCGCGATAAACATCAAGGCAAGGACCGTAGTGGGGGAGGAGGGAGAGGAGCCTACTTTGTGACCCCGGATCTAAGTTACGACTAGGGACGGAGAAAGACAGAAGTGCGAAGATAATGAATGGGATGGATAAAAATAAATAATAATAAATAAAAGTAATATATACAAATAGTAAATAATGTATACAAATAGTAAGTAATCAATKCTAATAGAAAGTTATATATACTAAAACTAAATCACCCAAAATATATTTTGGAGGGGAATAAAAGTGCTACCCGATGAAGAATAAGAATCCCTTGGCCTAAGGGCCCATATTAACGAATATAAAATAAATTCTGTACGAATATAATATAATTTTACAAATAATTATTTATTTTTCTGAGAATTTCGGGGAGACGAATTAATACACATGCACATAACAATGCGCGTGCAGCGTATCATAAAAACAGTATCCGTATACTGGATGGTATGATATGAATGTATGGGTACGGGTATTTATATTGTATTGATAGATATATATATATGTGGTTGTCGTCGTGTTATTATTTATGCCCATTTGAACCCTTTTAGGATTGCAGTCCCGTTTTGGGGACAAACGACTTTAATTCTAAGCAATTTGTCCCCATAACGGGACTCCAGTCCTATAAGGGTTAAGTTGTTGTTGTTGCTGTTGTTGTTTACGTTGTTTACGTTGTTTACGTTGTTGTTAATGTTTTTTTAGTGTCGCTACGTACGAGTTCGACTACGAGTTCGTGTTTTCGTATGTTGGGTATTTTTTTGTGTCGCTAACCAGGTTATTTGAAGTACCCCTTTACGTATATACGTAGTGATACCAATGATTATTTTTTCAAGTAAACAGGTATTATTATTTTTAATATATTACAGACGTAGACTTTTTGTACCAGGTATTATATTATATGTATGTATGTTGCCCATTTAATGTGTTGTTGTTGTTGTTGAGCTTTTCAATGTTCGCTTCGGTTTGTAGAGGGATGTCATGTTCCTTTTTCTCCATGGCTTTGGCTTCTTGGGCATAACTCCCGGAAACACGAGATCGTAAATGGATGTGGCTGTTGTCTGTCGCGTGTTGCACGAGAAAAAAACGTTTGTATGCTTCTTGGGTCCCCCTGCCGTATTTTAGACACATGAGCGTAGATGGATATCGCAGTTGTACGTCGTGTGTTGAACTGGTAGTAAACGTTTTTTATATTTTGATTGTTGCGTCGATTTTCGTAGATGGATGTTGCGGTTGTCTGTCGTGTGTCGCACGGGAATTTGTTTTTGTTTTATCCGACGGTATTGCGGTGGGGTGGTATATTGTGATAAGACTGGGTGAGACACAGAGTATCCCCTTGCAGGTTTGTCTATTAAGCATCCTTGATGTTACTCACTTTCCGTAGAGTCAAGCGTAGAAGAGAAGCAGCTTATATTGATCCCCGAGCCAGATGAGATGGGCTTCAAGTATGGCCCACAGATATTATAAATACCCCGAATACCGAATACGAATGCCATCCAAGTTATACGAAAACGGACCAATTACCTATGCAGAGGTAATTACCGGCCTTCCTAGCCCATACCATTACAATATTCTGTTCGTGGCGGTTGTCCGGCGTGTGTTGCACGGGAAAACGCTTTTTACATTTTAATTGTTTTGTCGATTTCCCGATTTGTTAAGCGGTTGACTATCGTGTGCAGCACGGGAAATCGTTTTCGTTTTATTTGGTAGTAGCGGTTGAGTGGAATATTCCATTCGTGGCATTCGTGGATTTTTCATGGCTTTGGCTTCTTGGGCACCATTGCCGGACACGAGAGCGTAGATGGATGTGGCGTTGGTCTAGCGTGTGTTGCATGGTGTTGCACGGAAAAACACCCTACATTTTCGGGGGGGGGGGAGTCTGCCTGAGAGCAGACTCTTTTACTCGATCGGCTTAACGGGAGATTACAGTACTTCCTTGCCAACAACCCGTTAATCGGATAGCTACAGCAGCCACTGGAACTTTCCTGTGGTGTTTAGCCATTCTGAAGAAACATCTGTTCTGTCCAACGGATAATACCATATCCTATCCAAGGGGTAATATCGTTCCCATGATATTCTAAGCGCTAATCCTACGAGATATCTCGTCCTTAGGAAGCTTCTAGTGCTTAGAATCCTCCTATGGACTTATAAAGCTTCTGTGTTACGGCCTATCTGATGTACCCAAGGAAACTTCTGTATACGAGAACAATCTTAGCGCCACTAGGCTCTTCACCTGTATGATATTCTATCAATCATCTATAGCCGTAAGGACACCACATCACACTAGGCTCTTCACCTGTATGATATTCTATCAATCATCTATAGCCGTAAGGACACCACATCACACTATTAATTACCTCACAGGTTTGAAAACAACGAATTCGCTAACATGAGAGCTTACACAGCAGTAGTACTCGTAGTGTGGGTGAATAGCTACTACTGTAGTACTCTGTATGCGTCGAGTTCGTTATGAGTTACGTACTGAGTACTGAGTACCGTCACTCCCACGCATTTTTCCAAGCTCGGGTACCTGGTACCAGGGTATATATTATGACAATTCGATCGCGGGGTGTGTGTGTGAACGTACGTACGTATATATAATATAATATTTATAGGGTTTGTTAAAGTTTTTACGGACACATTATTACCACCAACTCTGTACGTACATGTTTGAAGACAACGAATCCGCTTAGAGGTTGTATACTGCTGTATACTCGTAGTTCGTAGTAGATGAACAGCCAATTAAGTACTCTTTATGTGCCGAATTCGCTAGGCTGTAGGTATTGAATATCATCACACCCACCCAACCCCTCCGCCTACTTCCTTCTCTTCCATCCAGGCGACTCTAATACCGCCTAACTTCTTGTTGTGCAGTATGCAGTATATATATACGAGCGTACGAACTCTGGACGGTGAGATAAGGACCACGAGGTATAATAGATATTTGCGCACTACCGGTTTTTACATTGATGTCCAGAGTGCTACACAGCAGTACATTATAACCAAATACATCAGGTGCCCTGGTATAATAGCAGTCCTCCTGCAGATCGACTTGCAGCAGTAGTAGGTATCGTGCATGTATGTAGAATATCACTCTGTGTTTCATACATACCTGGTACATCGCTTTGTCTAAAACATTGCGAAGGAGAGTCTAGGGCACACAGCAGCAGCAGTAGTAGTAGTAGTAGTAGTAGTAGTAGTAGTGGTAGTAGTAGTAGTAGTGGTAGTGGTAGTAGTAGTAGTAGTAGTGGTAGTAGTAGTAGTAGTAGTAGTAGTAGTAGTAGTAGTAGTAGTAGTAGTAGTAGTAGTAGTAGTAGTAGTAGTAGTAGGAGTAGTAGTAGTAGTAGTAGTAGTAGTAGTAGTAGTAGTAGTAGTAGTAGTAGTAGTAGTAGTAGTAGGAGTAGTAGTAGTAGTAGTAGTAGTACGAATAGTAGTAGGTGTGGGTGTGCCTACTCGTTGTGCAAACGCTTACCTGCGGCACGATGTCTTGCATGGTTGGAGGGGTTGGCTGCCCAAGACGAGGGTCTCTCGTATATGTTCTCGGGTGGCGTGTCAGCTCTTCTTGTACACTACTGCTTCTTCTGCTGCTGTGTCGCCTGCTGCTCTTTTGCTGAGCTTCTGCTTCTTCAGCTGCTGCTGCTGCTGCTGTTTGTGGTTGTTGCTACTACTGGTGCTACTGCTGGTGGTGCTGCTGGTGCTGATAATGCTGGTGGAACTACTGGTGGTGGTGGTGGTGGTGCTGGTGGTGGTGCTGCTGCTGCTTGGTAACGAACGTTGTTGTTGTAAGGAGCGCTCAGCACCTGGATGGTACTGTCCAAGGGTCTGTTGTGGGGGTTGGCTGTGATGCGGTTGGGTGTCGGCTAAGTAGTATAGCAATAGTACGAGTACGTATAGTATTTTTTGTTATCCATATAAACGCGTAGCAACCGTGTGTACGTATGTACGAATATACACATTCATACTATTAATACACGACGGGCCAAGGACGGGCCAAAAAAACAAAAAAACGTGCCGTACTCGTATATACGCAATACGTGTATCCTCATCGCATGCCGTGCCATACATAAGATCATGCGGGGAATCTGAAAGTTTTCAACGCGGGATTGCTAATAGCACCAGGAGGAACGCCGATTGTAACAAGAACAAGAGTGGAAGCTTGTTCCACACGTTCTTTCTCTTTACAAATTCGTCAGCTGTGAGTACGACCGATTGAACGGTTGAAACTCGACTTTCCAAGCTGCGTGATACCAAATACGCTACGAGCATAGTCCGTGCAGGTTTGTTTTTCAAATTTGTTTCACAGATGCTCCGAGCATACTCGATGCTCCCAGTATACTCGGAGTATCGAGTATTTTTCGTACTCCGAGTACTGAGAGTATTAGAGTACTGGTGGCCTAAATACTCGGAGTACTTGGAGTATGAGCAGTACTGAAGGCCCAAATACTCCGAGTACTGGGAGTATGAGCAGTACGTATACTCGACGAGTACAAGGAGTACTCGGAGTAAAAGCATCTGGATTGGTCGGAGTACTCCGAGTATCGAGAGTATTGGACACCGAAATACTGCGAGTACCCAAAGTACCTGAAGTATTTTTTCTCGATAATACTTTAATTATACTCCGAGGTAATCGGAGCATCTGTGAATTTTGAAATGCCATAAATGCCAGTCACATACTCCCAGACCCTGGGAGGAATGGCTCGCAGTATTTCAGTGTCCAGTACTCTCGATACTCGGAGTACTCCGAGTAATTCAGATCATGTTTTTACTCCGAGTACTGCTTGTACTCGAGTATAAGTACTGCTCATACACCCAGGAGTATTTGGGCCTTCAGTACTGCTCATACACCAAGTCCGAGTATTTAGGCAACCAGTACTCTAGTACTCTCAGTACTCGGAGTACGAAAAATACTCGATACTCCGAGTTACTCAATACTCCGAGTATACTCGGAGTATCGAGTATACTCTATATGTGCATTATTTCTCCAGGACCATATCATACGTAGGTACATTATTATGATATATTTCTCCTGGTCTATACGAATACCGGATCGAACTTTGCAAAAGTACCTCTGCAACAAACACAGTTGTTTTTCAGCGCAGGTACGTAGGTGTTTCTGGAAGAAAAGAAAGTTGGCGAATACTATTCGCATCTACACTTACTTCTAAATATTCAGAAATAATGGCATTCCAATGTTACGAAGGGTAGACTTATCATATGGCCTATTTAGACAACGGACTTCGACAGCTGTCAGGGCTCTGCGGGTGATCTCATTATCCGATCTATTAGAAAACAAACAATGAAGAAGAAACAGGCCAAAAACGGAACTCGGAACGCAACTGTTACAGCAGTAGTAACTATATTTCAATATTTCTAAGTTTTTCACCCAACAGATAATATATAGAAATAGAGGGGTCCAAACGATTCCTTTCATCTACGAGTATATGTTTACGTCTATGCAGATCATCTGATTACTATTTTTTAATTGGAGCCTTATTTGGAGAAGTATTCGTGTTTTTTTTTCTAAACCGCTGATGATGTGGCTATGACCATGCCCTCGACAACCTGGAACTTTCTTACTTGATTTCAGAATGGCCGAAAAAAAAACTACTATTAATAAACCAATATATGTTCGCTCAGCCGGCTACTATATATACTGCTGTGGTCGGCTTGTCTTGCAATTCGTGGTACTTCGAAAGTTATTACGTACGTCGTAGCCGAAAACAGATTGGACAAACGGCTGTACTGGACGGACATAAATAGGAACAAGTGGAAGCTTGTTCCGCACGTTCTTTCTTTTATCAGAATAACCACACCCTGGACAATGGACAACAGCAGTCTAATTGCCTATTAAAAGTTTCATATATTTTGCAATTGACTGTCAATTGTGGTCCTCAACCCCATTTAGTCGAAACGCATCGAGCTCTATCGTACAGAAAATTCATATTCATAGAAACTTACCAGGCCCTATTATTGTCGATTCAATGTAAAAAAAAAAAAAAAACAGCCACGTTAATGGTCGGAGCTATTGGCATTTATAGCTGTCTACGATACTCCATTGTTGAACCCGTAGTCTATTGCTATTTACTATCCCATTAAATTGTGACGCTAATAGCCTATTGCAGCATATTGTCGGTGATAATTGCCGCGGCAATTTCATTTAATTTACATCCTTCTCATCAATTGTGCTGGCAATTCCATTTAATTGACATCCCTCTAAATCATTTGTCCTGGCAATTTCATTTCATTGACATCCTTCTAAATAAACCAATTGTGCTGGCAATTCCATTTAATTGACATCCTTCTCAATAAATTGTCCTGGCAAATTCCATTTAATAGACATCCTTCTAAACCAATTGTGCTGGCAGTTCCATTTAATTGACATCCTTCTAAACCAATTGTCCTCGCAATTCCATTTAATAGACATCCTTTTGAACCAATTGTGCTGGCAATTCCATTTAATTGGCATCCTTCTAAATCAATTTTCCAGGCATTTCCATTCAATAGACATTTTTCTAAACCAATTTTGCTGGCAATTCCATTTAATTGACATCCATCTAAATACAATTCCATGTAACCCCTTAACCCCTTAAGAACTGGTCTCCCGTTTTTGGGCACAAACTACTTGGGATTAGTGTGTGACACTTTTTTCAGTTCTGAATGGGTTAAGAACTGGTCCCACGTAATTGGGGACAAGCTAGTTGGAATTAGTGTCGAGCAATCATTATGAATGGGTTAATAGGCATTTTTCTAAATAATTGTCCTGGCAATTCCATTGATTTGACAGGCTTCGAAATAAATTGTCAAGACAATCAGGTATTTCTATTTTATAGACGATGTTATGCTGCCAGTCAATTGATCCCGGACGCTGCAAACGGAAGTGGACACATCAATGGAGGATGCTATTGTTCTTGGAGTTGCAAAAAGCAAACGACTCATGAGAGAGACTGTCTGGCGATTGGAATTGCCGGGGCAATTGATTCATGGATGCAGTTTATTAATTGGGATTGACTAGACTGGAATTGACCAGACAACATATTTCGGAGGATGATCTCGGACAAAACATTTGGCGGCGGATTACATTTCGTTTTTGCTTAAGCCTTGGGCAATAGGCATCGCAATAGACTATCGCGCCTACAATAGACCCACGTAAACGTATATTAATTGGAATGAAGCGGACAATTGATTCCTAACATATTAATGCAATTGGAATTGCCAAGACAACAACACATTGTAGTCCGCCTGCTAATTGGAATTTCGTAGGCAATTTTATAAATCTCTGTTAATTAACTGGAATTTTCGGCTGCAATATGTTTGCTCCGGAGACTCCAATACTCTATTACTTCTTCAACATGATATGGGACCTACCCGCAATAGACTATCGCTTTTACAGTAGATCTTCCGGGAGTCCATTAAAATGAAATTGGTCGAGATGTTACTTTCTTTCGTGGTGCATCTATCTATTAATATGAATGGTCCGGCCAATAGGTTTGTGTTCTGCTCTTCCAATAGATTTTGTTTCGACAATAATGTTCTGGTCTTGTCTACTAATTGGAATGGTCCAGTCAAACCGTTTCTGCTCTGACGTTCCAATTGTAATTGATTCAACAATTTATAGTTTAATATCTCGACTAACAATAAGAGTGTCGTTCGGTCAATAGGTTTCTGTCCTGCCCTTCCAATAGAAATTGTTTCAGCAAATATGTGCTGGTCCTGTCTACTAATTGGAATGATTCAATCAAACCGTTTCTGCTCGGGCCTTCCAGTTGTAATTGTTTAAACAATGAGTTTAATGTCTTGCCCATCAATAGGAATTGTTGGATCAATAGGTTTCTGCCCTGACGTTCCAATTGAAATTGTTTCAACACTTAATTTAAGGTTTCGCCTACCAATAGAAGTGGTTTGGTCAATAGGTTTCTGTCCTGACCTTCCCAAATAATTGTTTGGTTGGTTCAACAGGGTTTGTCCTTATCTTCCCATTGTTATTGTTCGATCATTTTTTCTGACCTCGACAATTCCAATTAATAGACCGTACTCGAAAACATTTGGTTGGATAATTTCAATTGATAGGCAGCAGTCGAAACAAATTGGCTGGACAGGTCCTAAGGGGACAACTCGTGCACCGGGTGCTTGGCACAGCCTTGCTCACGAAGAGCGGTGGCGGGGTTGACGCGACGCCATGAGGCGGGTAGGAGACAAAGAAAAATGTATAATATTACTGGGGTACTAAATTAACTGAGAACAAGAGGGCCGCGATTCCCCTCGATTCTCCGAGACCCCCGGAATCAAGTCATACCTAAATGTATGCAATATTCCGGGAAACCAATCCCTCGACAATCTCCGTAGATGGATTGCAGTGACACAACTCAAACATTTGGATTAATGCGGCAATGGCACGCATCAGATATTTGTACGGCTACACCAAACGACTATGTCCTACAAGTCCGACTAATAGATACCACTCGAAATAATTTGACTGGGTAATTCCAATTTATAGACGTCACTCGAAATTATTTAGTAGGACAACTGCATTTAGATAGCATCCAAAATCAATTGTTTCGGCAATTAATTGCAATTGATAGACAGCACCCGAAATCAATTGTAGGCACAATTCCAATTAATAGACAGCACCCAAAATCAGTTGCCCGGACAATTTCAATTAGTCTACTTCAATCGAAATCATTTGGTTGGGAATATCCAATTAGTAGACAGCACCCGAAATCCGTTGTAAACATAATAGACTACTATTGTAATGTGACGGGGTGACCGAGTAGAGACGATGATAGAAGGGAATGGAAGACGGAGGATCGTTGCTTGAGCTTGGAAGCAAGCTTCTTCTTCGATATGGAAAGACCTCTTGTTATTATTTAACCTCTGAAGATGTAGACTAGGTGAGAGACAAAAGCCTGGATGACGAAGGGGAGAATGAGAAGTGACCTAAGGAGGGGGGGGAGGGTGCGAGAGCCTCTTCCAGGCTCTCGGGCCCTCTTCTCAAATGGCCCGTAAGTCGGGCTGTTACAAACGCCCGCTAAATAATGGAATTCCGTTACTCTGCTAGATCTACTTCTCTAAGTGTGCTGTCTGTCCACTTATGGGAATGTTTTCATATAAGAACATTCCTATATGCTTTATGAGAACTTCTCTAATTCTTATCGGGAGTTCCGACATTAAGGAGCGTTCTAGTGGTTTGAAACGTTCTTCTAGCCCTGACTGGCCTACCAAAGAGAACACGCGAACAATCTTTGCAGTGTCCCATCTATAGCTTCAAGGCACCACATCACATTAGCCCACCCTGAATAGTCGTATATGCAGACCACACGATGGTCAATGGATGATAACAAAGTTCATCCTAAAAGACCGAGAGAGGGGGGTCGAAGATGCGACTATTCAAAACAATCAAAATGAGGCTATAGATTCTCCCACACCTCGTAGTGAGGCCTAAGCGTCACGAACCCGGGTGGTTGCTGAAGTCTCCACTTGGGTTGTCCAGTGAAGAGGATTAGCAGATCCAGGCGTGGAGCTGGGAAGAGTGGCTATAACCACTATCAAACTGAACACCACGAAGAAAACAAAACACGAACAAGACCGAGAAAAACAAAAACAAAAACAAGAAAAACAGAAATAAATGCGTAAAGTATGGGGACGTACGGGAGGGGAAAGATGATGTGCCACACGTTTAGTGCCTTATCGACTCAAATGTCACGGAGTACGAGGGAGTCAAATGTATGGTAAGATTCCGCACTGTAAATCGATGGTAGTCGAGTCTACGTCACTGGGGTTATGTTTTATAAAAATACGAAATTGGGGATTAATTTTGAATATCCCCAGAGTTCTCAAGTATGATATCACGCCGTGACAGATATGGGGCATAGGCAGTGCAAGGCCGGTCGTGTCAGCACAATTGGAAGTACTGGAAACACGGCAGTTTGACGAGTTTTTTTAAAACAATATGTATGTTTACAAAACAAATTGCAGCATGCCGGCGCCATTGGTTAGTTGCTTAAAGTATCGGGCGAAAGAAAAACAAAAACGGGGCAGCACCAAGTTTTGGAAACGAGGAATGGCTTATGCCCGCAATTTTGAAGATCGACGCACATATCGGTATTTCGAGGAACCCCAATAATATATGTGAAAACGTGTGGCAATAATTGAAAAAGAAAAGTTCTCCCGTTACGTCAAGAAAGTGGATGTGTATCGAGTGTAAAAACTCGAGTACATTGTTGCGGCCGTATTTTTGTTTTATTTTATTTTTGGCCAGCATTTAAGTACTTGTTTTGTCGATAGCTGGAATACGGCGGTGCTGCCGTATTTCTATGTTATTTTATTTCCGGCCAGCATTTACGTACTTGTCGTGTCAATAGCTTTGTCAAGCAAGAGACCGTGAGCCGTTTTCAAATCTGCGTTGCAATTATCCGATTGGTATGAATAAAAGCAGTACTGCTGTTTCATACGGGGTTTATTTGGGCAGCATGTATGTACGTATGTACCTTGTCGTCAGAGAGCAAAGGGCAGAAGACGAACAGCAACCATTTTCGGCAAGGATTGGACAGAACGTATGATATGTGAACAGTGTAGCCTGGCGACACTAATCGAGACAAAAACAAAAAAAGGAATACAAAATAAAAATAAAATAAATACCTAAAAAGGACAGCAGGTTGACAGCAGTCGTACGCGTTTGTTGCTAATGGTTGGGCAACGATTGTGACTCCGCCGTAACATCTCTACTCGAGATGAAACAAAACTGGAGCACGGGACGATGCGCAGACACTGGAGGCATAGCGTGATAACAACGAGAAAATTATTATAACGCTATCAGGCTCTTAAATCACTACGTACATATTGTTGCAGCCCAATTGCAATTTAAACCACGTGCGAAGCTCTTCCCTCTGTGGTGGCCACGCACGATGTTTCGGTGTCTGCGTGTGTGCGCATTGTTACTGATGATTATTGCTAAACCTACTCAGCCTGCGAACCGGAAAAAAAAAACAATTATCCGGTACGTGCTTGGAGCCGGGCAAAGAAGAACACGACAACTGGAAAAATGACATGGGGCCGCCATCGGCATAGTGGAGCCTTTTCTTGTGGTACCTAACTGGGACATATATGCGTACATAACGTTCGTTCGTATCATACGTGCATACGTGTCTCTGGTGGGGATACAAACGGGCTCTGCTATACTGATCGTACTAGTAATGTCGCCCCGCGTCTCGTACGGGAGCTCGAGTATACAAGTACATATAATATGTATATACGTTCGTATACACTTGTATATACTTTCAAGGTAGGGGGGGGGGGGCAGTGGATTCTGCTGTACCGTACGAGCAGGTCCATTTCCCGCCGAAAAATAAGAAACACTGACTTTGATAGTACGTGCACTGCTGTACTGCTGTACATAGGTAAGCACACCATGTTAGATCAATGGAAACAAAGAGAAATCTACGAGGCATTGGGTACACGTACTCAAGCCTGAAGCCTTGAACGCTACGCTAAGGAGCAACGTGTTATTATCGCTCAAAAATCGGTACGCGTCGGCACTTGTTATATTCTGGAAAAAAAAAAGTCCAGAGAACAACCTGGTGTTGGTACGCTTCAAAAATTAAGGACGCGCGAGGGGGACGTAGTAGAGGGCATAGAATTTGCAAGCGTGCTAGTTGATCGCATGCATCAAGAGAGCGCGCTCATTACTGAGTCTGGACGGCGACCGTGTGTGCTTCATAGATAGCCCAACGAGAGGAGCAAGTGACACCTGGTACTACTAGACTACTACCACTATTTCCGGTGCACGCGCAAGTTTCAATCCACACGTCTACACGTCTCATCATACCATAGCTCCTCACAGTGTACGGTATGATATCGTGACATCAAGAGCTACAAGAGAGAAAACGAAAGTAGCGAATGGGCTACGAAATGCTCTACTTCGTGCCAGGTACTTGGGCTACATATACATATCGGCACTAGTGCGACTCTGTACCACCTACGCGCGGGAAAGCCACTGCATACAGCACTATGGAAAGCAATGCATGTTGCCTCGCTCTCTCGTGTTGTGCTTGTTGGCTACGTGCTACCCTGCTCTATGAAGCTGAAAATAAACTAAAGGTACAACAAATAAAATGACTTCTTCTATCCAACCCTGGGAAATAAAACAGAGGAAAAAACAAATATCACATAAGGAAGAGAAGTAAAGGCGATCCAAGCTCAGCAATCCTGTCGTACGACGTCAGGTGTAACGTGATGACCGAGTAGAGACGATGATAGAAGGGAATGGAGATGCGCTGGTTCGTTGCTTGAGTTTGGAAGCAAGCTTCTTCGATATGGAAAGACCTCTTGTTATTATTAACCTCTGTAGACTAGGTGAGAGACAAAAGCCTGGATGACGAGCATGCATATGCGCCCCGAAATCACCGGGAGTTACATGGTAAACATGCTCCCCCGCAAAGATCCCCTTTCCGATACGGCAGTATTCGTCTCCGACGGGTATCAGACAATTCCACTCTCAGGATCAACCGGTCTTGAGCCAGGTGACCTCCTTGGCACCTCCTCTTCCCCGCTGGTGCAAGTGCCTTTGGCCAGCCTGCGACACCTTCCCCCGGACCCCGACGTCCCCAACGTACACGCCCTCCACGACAACATCCCTGTGGCCAACGACGACCTACCACCTACCGACCCCCCACCGGAATCGAAATCCCCGAGCCCACAACTGCTCGCACGCCTGGACACCGACCAACGATCCAGCTTCCTGCGCCTCTGGAACCGTCTGCCGTTGCACCTACGCGACGTCATGTTCGACCTTCACGGTTCTGGATGGTCGCCATCGGTAATCGACGACCTGGGAGACGTCCTCTGCGAGTTCCAGGACGTCTTCTCCACCTCCAAGACCGACTTCGGCTCCTGTTCCCTCATACCCTTCAAGATTTCCGTGCCTCCGGACAGCGCTCCGGTTACCTCCCGACCATACCGGATCAACCCCATCCTCGCCAAAAAGGCGGACGCCGTCCTCGACCAATACCTGGCCGCCGGCCTAATCCAACATTCCACCTCGCCATACTCCAGCCCGATGGTCGCCATTCCCAAGAAGGATGGTGGCGTCCGTATCACCATAAACTACAAGAAGCTCAACGCCATCAGCTCCCTCGGACAGCTCCCAATCCCCCGCGTCGACGAGGTCCTGGAGTCCTTGGGCAAAGGCCGTATATTTTCCCTGTTCGACCTGGTCTCCTCCTTCCACCAGATAACCATCGACAAGGACACCATCCCCCTGACAGCGTTCTGCACACCCAACCGGCTATTCGAATGGCTTGTTATGCCGCAAGGCAGCAGTGCCTCACCCGGTTGGTTCGTGAAGGTCATCAATGAGGTCATCAAAGGCCTGGAACGCGTTGCCGCATACCTCGACGACATCATCGTCTTCGACCCCACCCCTTCCGACCACACTACCAACATCCGGGCCCTTTTCGCGCGCCTGCGGAGGCACAACCTCAAGCTTTCCCCGGCCAAGGCCAAAATTGGCGCCACCACCGCCGATTTTCTGGGCCACACCATCACCGCCGGCGGCTTCAGCCCCAACTCCGATAAGGTCGCCGCCCTCGTCAAGATGCCCATGCCGAAAAATAAGAAGCAGGTACGCTCACTGCTTGGAGGCATCAACTACTACGGCAAGTTCCTTCCCAACCTTTCGCGGCGCCTTCGCCCCATTAACGCCTTGCTGAAACAGGGCGCCGCCTTCGACTTCACCTCCGCCATGGAGACCACCGTCCGCGACATCCTTCGCGACCTCACCAAACCACCGATCCTGGTCTACCCAGACTGGGATGCCGTCGCCGACAACTCCCGCCCCTTCAGGCTATACTGCGACGCCAGCCTCGACGGCTTCGGCGCCACGCTGGAGCAAGAGCAGCCCGACGGCTCCGTCCGTCCTCTGATCTACGTCAGCCGCGCGACCCTCGACTCCGAACGTTCGTGGACGCCCCTCGATCTTGAGGCCGGAAGCATCGTTTGGGCGATAAAAAGGCTGCGCGGACACCTCTGGTCCACGAACTTCCATATATACTCGGACCACAAGGCGCTGGAGAACATCGCCAAGGTGGGCGAACATAACCCTCGCGTCCGGCGATGGATTGAGTTCCTCTCGGCGTACTCCTTCGTCCTCAAGTACCGCAAAGGCACCAGCAACGGCAACGCCGACTTCCTTTCCCGCCTTCCGCAACCAGCCACCGAAGCCGACCGCACCGGACCGAATCGCCTTACCGGTCCCGACACTGTTGGCATCTACCTGATACGCCCCTGCGGTTTCACGCCATGCGAACCATCCACGCCGGGCATCGGCTTGGGTGGGCTCGTACCCCCACCTTCCCGCCCTATCCCAACCATCCAGCCCCTCCCTTTCGCCACCGACGACTTCACCGATTTCCGTCTCCTGGGACCACGACTGGAGCGCCCCGGCTCCTCACCGCTACCCAACACCTTCGTCGGGCCTGTCTCGGCCCATCGCACCGTCGACGGACCGCCTCCGTGCCTCGAGAAAGCCGCCGTGGACACCGGCGCTCCTCCAGGCTCGGCTTCCAGGCCGCCCGTCGTCTCGCCGCCGTCCACCATTGGCGCCACGATCCCAGCTCCTCCGGACCTTATCTCTTCTCGGACACGTCATCGCGCCGCCGCTGCCACGGGAACCCCCCGAGCCGACATCGACTATGGCTTCGGCCGCCGACCACAACCAACCGCTTCCAACACACCGACACCTACCCGTCGCACGTCAGCGCCCCCAGCCACGGCCCGGCCGAGGCCTCTCCCAACGACACCGCCTTCAGCCACAGCTCCCGCGCAACCTGCGCCACCGACGCCTCCGACCAACCCCTCCCTGCCGACCCCATCGTCGCCGGTTCCGCCCTCGGAGCCGGACGTCACACCCGACGATGACCCCCATCTACTCGCCCGCATCGAGCACCGCACCTCCAGCGACTGGGCACGAGAACAACGAGCTGAGCCCCTATGCTCTGCCGTCATCCGTTTTCTATCGCTGGGATCCCCTTCACCGCCACCACCGGACCTTCTGGACTTTATCCCCTCGGCTCGGCGTCCACAACTCTCAGACGTTCTCGCCCTGGCCGCCAAAAGTACACTCCACCGCACCGACGACGACACCGCCCTTCTGGTACAACGACCACCCAACCCCCCTCCACCCACCCCGCGCATCTACGTTCCGATGCTGATGCGCCCCTGGGTCCTACAGACATGCCACGCCACTACTTCCCTACACCTGGGAGTTACACGAACGGTGCGCATGATGGCACGTTTCTTCTGGTGGGTCGGAATGGACGTTTCCGCCCGCTGGTGGATACGCCGCTGCCTCATGTGCCAGGCCCGCAAGACATCCCGACAAACCATCCGGTGGCCCATCCTCTCCCTCCCTTTACCCAACGGCCCTGGCATCACCGTCAGCGTCGATTACTTCGGCCCCTTGCCCCTCACCCCACGCGGAAACGTCCACATCCTACTTTTCACCGACCGTTTCAGCCGCCGCGCCGACATGTTCGCTGTCTCCGCAGCTCAGTTCACGGCCGCCGGCACCGCCGACATCTTCATCGACAAGTACATCACCCTTTGGGGGTGTCCAGTGACACTCCTCTCGGACAACGGCCTACAGTTTACGTCGAAGCTCGCCCGCGCCGTCTACGACCGCCTTGGCGTCAACAAGGTCAACACCAGCGCCTACCACCCCTGCACCAACGGCGGCGTCGAGCGCGTCAACCACGTCCTGGCCCAGATGCTCTCCATGGTCGGCAACGAAAACCAAACCGACTGGGACCTCCTACTGCCGCACGTCTCTTCGGCCTACAACAACTCCGTGAACGCCGCCACCGGGCTTGCACCCAACGAAGTCCACATCGGCCGCCTTCCCCGCCTCCCGCTCTCCGTCTTCGAACCCGACAACGTCGGCGGTCACCAGAGCCTGGAGCGCGACCACCTCACCTACATCAACCTCGCCACAGAACGACAACAACGCGCCTACTCCCTCGTCCGCGAGCTCTACCACATCACCACCTCGCGCCTGCAGCGCCGGAACGCCCCCATCATGGCCGCCCTCTCAGCCTCCCCTCCTTTCACCGTAGGCGGCTGGGCCTGGGTCTACAACTCCGCCTCCACCATCCGCCAGGGCGCCAAAAAGGACACCGACGCAACCGTGCTGAAGACCAAGCTCGCCCTCAACTGGAACGGGCCCTTTAAGATCCTCGCCGTGGGCCCGGCGCCCGCCTCAGACACCCCCGACAACCGCCCCCTACACGACAAGCTACTCTTCCTCGACCTACCTTCTGACCTTCCTGGACGGGACTCCAAGCCGCGCGTCTCCGTAAAACGATGCAAGCCTTGCCGGAGCCCCGACGACACCACCGACCTTCCCAAGTACCTGCCTGCGGACCTCACCACCTACGTACTCACCGCCTCCGCCGCCAAATCTCCGCCCTACCACGTCACGGTCGACGACGTCACACCGCCACCGGAGCGCCTCGACGTCGAGCGGATCACCGGCCACCAACTCGTACGCGGTCGCGGCGGGGTGATCGCCGTCCTCTACGAGACCCACTGGGCCGGACTTCTCAGCCCCTCCTGGGAACGGGAACTGGATCTTCAACATTTCAGGCGGCATATTCTCCTTTACTGGTCCGGAACCCCGTCACAGCACCGACAAGCCAACCGCTTGTACAGACAAATGCGCATCGGTGCCGCGCACCGGGAACTCTCACGGTCGCAAGGCCAAATATTTCTCGCTCCCGGCTACTCCCTGGTCTCCCGCGACCTCTGGCTCCGCAACTTCAGTTCAACCACTCTCCCCTCTGGGGCACACGTTTGGTACAAGGCGCGCGACGGCCTCTGGTGGCTTGGCAAAATTGTCCACCGCGCGCCCTTGGACACCTCTTCGGACAGCCGCCCGGACTCTTCCCCGGACGGTTCCTACATCATCCGTTTCCTGGACGACCCCGGCCCCATCAAGATCGACCTTCAGCGCGCCCGCTACACTACTGCCCTGAACGCCATCTCCGGATCGTGGTGTTTACAACGCCATGGGACTGGAAGCATAGCCCGTGGGGTACTGCGGAGCACAGACACGCCCCGTGGAACCCCCATCGCTTCAGCCCCCCCCTAGTTAGCCTTCAGATACCTTCGCGTTCTTGGTTCGGGATAGTTTTACTTTCGTAGTATAGAATAGTTATTTTAGACGTGGCATCCAATCAACTTCTGGGGTAGTATTCAATAAGCGACAGTAGTTAGCTCTTCCGGGTTATCTCCAACTTCGGCGTGTTCCGCCAGAGGTACCCCCACTGTTCGGCTTGTTTAGTTTTGTGTCTGGTAGCACCTACACGTTTTTTCTGGCATGCATAACGGCCCTCACCTGCCCCAACCCGTGGCAGATGGACCATGATTGAATAGCGTTACTTTAGGGTGCTGGGTTTTACTTCGGAATCCTTCACCATCACTAACGCCCACCTTGTGCTTGTAGCTACTATCCGGGCGTCATTGAGTTATTTCTGAGTTACTAGTTTTGGATTATCAGTTCTATCCCATCTCCGGCCTCGCCGGTCCCCATCTTCATACGATCTCTGGACCATAGCGACACCGGTTTTCTGGATTTCGGTTTTAGTGTATTTTCCCTCCACCACCCGCGTTGCATCTCCGTTGCCTTGGCCCCTTATGCAGGCTAACAGACCACCACATTACCGTCCTCACTGTTGGTGCGTCCGTTCCAAAGTAAAGTGGACCGCAATGGACTTCAATTGTTGCGATATATTTGATGTTGTTTCGTCTATTGTGTCTTCGCGTTTCCACCACCTACCAACGCGTTTTTTCCCGCGACCGGTTCCGCTCCCATGTAGCTACCATAGCTGACTTATGTGCGTGTTATACGGTAGGAACACATTTCGTCCACGTCGAACTAGTCGACTTCGGTCTAGACATCCGGGTATATTCTTTCTGGCGATTTATTTAGTGCACTGGCTCTGACTGGCTCCCCTTGCTGCGCTTACTAGCGTTGCTCCCCTAATACTTGGCCGCTTCATAGTGGCACGATGTTCACTCCATTCTTTGGACCCGTCAGCCCCTTGAATTACTCCTAGGAACTTCCAAGTTAGTCTTACCGTGCCCCCCTTCGCCTTATGCATCATGTTTTTGTTTTGGATTCAACTTCTGTATCTTGTTTGTCCTTCGGATCGCTTCGACCATAGCGAGTAGTCATCCCTGCGATACCCCTCTGGACTGTGTTTTGTGTTCCATGCTAAGTAGCCTCCATCGCTTCCACCAGGACTCGATGATCAGCCTCGCACTCGTTTCTCCCTCAGGTCCTTTAAGACCCCTGGACATATGAGCCCCCGCACATACGGCTGTACCCTGAGTCTCGCTTTCTTCTACATTTGTCTTGGTACCTCTTTAGCTTCGTTTCGGGTTTATTGTGCCTGCCTTGTCTTGATTTCGACCCCCTGCTGTTCCTGCTTTGGTCATGGCCCCTCCCTCAGCGGTCGCTCCTGTCGATGACCCTATCCGTGATGCTTAGGCCTCACTACGAGGTGTGGGAGAATATATAGCCTCATTTTTTATTGTTTTGAATAGCCGCATCTTCGACCCCCCTCTCTCGGTCTTTTAGGATGAACTTTGTTATCATCCATTAACCATCGTGTGGTCTGCATATACGACTATTCAGGGTGGGCTAATGTGATGTGGGACCCCAGTGCTATAAATGGTTTAGCTTTGCGACACCTCAAAGATTGTTCATGAGTTCCTTAATGCCGGATTTCGTACTATTTGAAAAGTTCCCGTAATGTGACGTATATAGGAATTTGGACTGTTCCCAAGAGCGGGAAACCCGGAGACTTAAGAGAAAATACAGCTATCCGACTAACGGGTAGTTAGAATGAGAATTGTAGTAACGACCCGAGCAGTAGTGGTCGAGCTAGAGAGTCTGCTCTCAGGCAGACTCTCGCCACCTCTCCCCCTTCTCATTCTCCCTTCGTCATCCAGGCGTTTTTCTCTCACCTAGTCTACAGAGGTTATTAATAACAAGAGGTCTTTCCATATCGAAGAAGAAGCTTGCTTCCAAACTCAAGCAACGAACCAGCGCATCTCCATTCCCTGCTATCATCGTCTCTACTCGGTCGTCACGTCACAAATATGAATGGTCCAAAAAGTTGCCCAGGTAATTCCAATTAATTGACAGCACCCAAAATCAATTGTCAGGACAATTGTAATTAGTAGACAGCATCCAAAATGAATTACCCGGACAATTCCAATGAATATAATTCAATCGAAACCATTTGGTTCGGCGATTCCAATTAGTAGACAACACCCAAACAGAATTATAGACACAATAGACTATTGAAATAGGAATTGTCCAGGGTGTGATTAATACACAAACTCGTCAGCTGTGAGTACGACCGATTGAACGGTTAAAACTCAACTTTGGAAGCTGCGTGATACCAAATACGCTATTAGTTTGCAACAATAAGTAAAGGAAAAAACTAAAAGTAGGTATATCTAGGCCTTTCAAGCCATGTATTATATATACACTAATTCGCACTTGCGGGGAAGTACTTCCTGGTCCTCCCTCTGATTGGCCAGCACCCGACTGTACATATTATTGTTTGCCGAAACTTTCCAGGTTCCAGGTACACCTCTCTCTCTGTGGTTGCTCAAGCTGGGTGGACTTCATCTATGTTTGGCCTTAAATTCACCCATAAATGGCTCAACGTATACCTCTGTTGTGAGACTAGGCGAGGCATAGAGTATCCCCTTGCAAGTCTGTCCTGGATGTGACTCACTTTCACGTATATATAATCAAGAATCAAGCGTACGAGGAAATCCGCTTATCATGTATTCCCAAAGCCGTGATGACCTCTGGCCCGGAAGGGCATCATTGTATTTCCATTAACCCCTTAAGAACTGGTCCCACGGATTTGGGGACAAACTACTTGGAATTAGCGTCAGATATGTTTTCAGTTCTAAATGGGTTAAAACCATTCGAATACGAATGCCCCCCAAGCATTATGCAAACGGACCAATTTTTTGTCTAGATTGGGGTAAGTACCTGTCTTCCAAGCCCATACTATTACACTAGCTCACCCTGATGAGCCGTATATAGAAATGTGAGGAATTCGATGGCATCCCAATTCCACGAACTATAACATGAGTCGAAGATAAGACTCCTTAAAACCAACTCCCATACGGAATAGCTTGGCGGGTGGTCCTCGGGCCGACTAAAATCAATTACGAGGGTTCAATTAGCACCTACTGTAGTACACATTCTCGTAGGGACTTTTTGTTGCAATGAAAATTGGTTCGTGGAAAGCGCAAGAGCGTGAGTTAGCAATATTCGATGATAATCGACGAGCGGTGGAAATAATGCTGTATGTGTATGTACCCTATGCGAGATTAAAATAAAGGCACGTACAGGGGGTGGGGGGGGTAGGACACCTGTAACTAAGGCTTGCCCCTAAGAAGCTGGAAAGTAAGAGTACGAGTAATGATTAAAACCTATATATATGCACCATGAATGAGGAATGATGAGTACGTAAAACAGCGATCCTCTATGCCGACACGACCTGATCAACGGGACTGGAATGGACCGTGGATCGACGTGGGTCCGCGACTACAAACGACAGGGAGTCACTGGGTTTGGTAAAATGTATGGATCGATATTTAATCACATGAAAACACCAAAAAGACCTGTCTGTGTAATGTATACCTGCTATATAAAAAACTTAATCTCCGCCCTGACTTTTTCACCCCCGAGATGAAATACGTACTCAACATGCTATTAATATTATATACAATATATCCCCCACCATCTACCCTACGTACTAACCCCCTCTCCCCCGCCCCCCTGCCACGCACCCTAACCTAAACATCTGTTATTATTATTGACCTCGATACCACTGTTTCAGAATAACCACAGACCTATATCCTTCACGAAATCGACGTATTACACTCAGCTAGCAAAGACGAGCTTCGACGAAATCCTCAAGCTCACAGCTGTTGTTTTTTTTAATTTTTTTTTTAATATATATGAGTGTCGCAGTAGAAAATATATTTACTCGTTTTTTAATATTTGTTATATGCATGAACGTTGAATAACGTAATTATTTTTATATAGAAAAAACAACTTATCGGGGCCGAAAGTCAATGAGTCCATAAGTCCATGAGCTACCTCGTGTCCAAAAATCAAGTCCAAACTCTTAAAATTGATGGGGGCATCGCCAATCCGACGTGTAAACCGTGTCTATTTACTCGTTTTTTTAATATTTATTATATGCATGAACGTTGAAAAACGTAATTATTTTTATAAAGAAAAAAACAACCTATCGGGGCCGAAAGTCAACGAGTCCATGAGTCCATGAGCTACCTCGTGTCCGAAAATCAAGTCCAAACTCTTAAAATTGGTGGGGGCATCGCCAATCCGACGTGTAAACCGTGTTATGGCTGGCCCGCCTCGTAGTACAACAGCAGCAGTAGTAGTAGTAGTAGTAGTAGTAGTAGT
>MEHQ01000823.1:0-34697 GCA_008828725.1 Saccharina japonica | reverse complement strand
CTAGCTTGTCTTGAATGTCCTTTCGGTCTTGTCATTGCTGTCAAGAGCCAGGGAGGGTGTTCGTTTGGATCGTGTCAGCAACGACGGTTACAAAAGTTGTAGAGGGTTGCGTATATATTCGCAGGCGTTATTGTGGAATTCTTGCCTCGTGCGGGAGGAGGGTTCGAGCACTCCGCTCTCTCTCCGCTCTCTCTCCGCTCTCTCTCTCTCGCTCTGTCCTCTAATGCAACGACCTTAAAACATCTCATCAGACTGCTGGGCAGTCAGGGCATCCAGATTTGGAATCTACGAACATCCATCACCTGTCCTCGCACACCTCTTCTTATATACCATACATAGCTACAAATAGTAGACCCACTCTATCACGTCAACTCGTCGGAACACTATACTATACCTGGTACGTTTATTTTAGACTGTTTAATTTTAATTTTAATTTAATTTTAAGTATTCCTCCCCCCACAAATAGACACACACTTCCTGAATTCTACAGCCTCACGTTGTCTCCCCCTCATACGGGATGTACATCCTACATGAGGACATATCAAATCCGTAAGTACGCGCGATCGAAGTATTACACTCAGCTAGCAAAGATGAGCTTCGACGAAATCCTCGAGCTCGCAGCTGTTGTTTTCTATTTTTTTTTAAATATATATATCTGAGTTGCTAGGCTATGAAGCGGGACAAAACGCGAAAAAAGGAACTCGAACGAACTAATACGCAAACGAAGCAATTCACTTGTTTGAGTTCATTACCAGTCTTCCAAGCCGATACTATAACACTAGCCTACCCTGATGAGCCGTAAATGCAGAAATATGGGAATTTCGGGTAAATCCCAACCCCACGAACTAGAACATGAGTCGAAGATGCTGCTCCTCAAAACCCACTCCCATACCCTCTGAGTTTCTAGGACATATCCTCAAAACCCACGTCCATACTCTCTGAGTTGCTAGGCTATGAAGCCGGGAAAAAACGCAACAAAAGGCAATCGAACAAAGTAAAACGAAAACCGACCAATCACCTATATTGCGATAATTACCGGCCTTCCCTCCGTGCTATGAAATACCTACATTCAAGGTCCCTTGTATTGTAAGGCTTACATTGGGTAGGGAACCGATTTCCTACCCAAGCTAAGCCATATAACGCCCCTCCCGCCTTCTAAACAGCGAGGTATTTCCGGATGGGGCCGTACGTGCCTAGTCCGATAGGCCAACCGTCTAATCCCTTTGCACTTGCCTAAGAAAGAAAGCTTTCACATCCAGCAGTACAGTTTCAGACTGGGTTCAGGCTGCGTGTGCTGTAATCTGTGTCTCCAATGCACCTTCTTCCTTAAAACGCGATTTCGCAATGTGTTCGTGTTTTTTGTTGCCAGGTCGGGTCACCTGGTGCCGACGGCCATGTGGCCCCCTTTCAGTTTTGCAAAACAATTATGCTAAGGAGCGATTAATAGGTTTAATTGACGCCGAAAATAGGCGAAGCCCAACGTGAGTAGTCACAGAGGGGTGAGCGTGGAAAGTTTCGGCCAACAATCGGTATGTTTTAACAGTGTATTGAAGGTCTTTCCTATCAATAGGAGTGGTTTGATCAAAAGGTTTCGGTCCTGGCCTTCCAAATCATTTTCGGTTTGGTCAATATGCTTTGTCCTGATCTTCCAATAGTTAATGCTCGATCTATTTGTTTCTGGCCTCGACAGTTCACATTAGTGCACCATACTCAAAATCATTTGGTTGGACAATTTAATTTGATAGACAGCACTCGAAACGAGTTGGCTGGACAATTTCGAATATTAGATCTCACTCGGAAAAATTTGACTAGACACTTCCAATTCATAGACACCAATCCAAATAGTTTATTTGGACAATTGTATGTAATAGATGGCATTCGAAATCAATTATCTCGGCAATTCGAATTAAAAGACAGCACCCGAAATCAAGTGTAGGCATAATTCCAATTAGTAGACAGCACCCAAAACGAGTTGCCCGGACAATTCCAACTATTAATAGTATACGCCAAATGAAATCATTTGGTTGGGCAAATCCTATTAATAGACAGCATCCGAACTCAATTGTGGCCACAATAGACTATTAATTGTCATAGGAATTCTCGAAAACAATGCCCAGGCAATTCCATTTAATTGACAGCACGCAAAATCAATTGTCTGGAGATTTCGAATCAGTAGACAGCCTCCAAAATGAATTTCCTGGACAGTTCAAATGAATATACTTCGATCGGAATCATTTGATTGGACAATCCCAACTAATAGACAAGCCCAACAACAATTATAGACACAACAGACTATTGAAATAGGAATTGTCCAGGGTGTTAATATAATTGCCCACACGCTGGACAACTCCTATTGCAATAATCTTTTGTATCTACAATTGGTTTCGGGTGTTGTATCTATTTATTGGAATGGGCCACCAAATGATTTCGATTGAAGTATAATAACTGAAATTGTCCGGGCAATTCAATTTGGACGGTTTCTACTACTTGAAATTGCCCACGAAATTTATTCGGTGCTATCTATTAATTAGAACTGCCTGAGCAATTTTTTGGACATGTCCTATTATAGTGCAGTAGTCTATTGTGGCTACAATTGATTTCGGATGCTGTCTCTTAATTGGATTTGCCCAACCAAATGTTTAGATTAAGGGGTACTAATTGGAATTGTCCGGGCAACTAATTGTGGGTGCTGTGTACCAATTGGAATTGTGCCTGCAAATGGTTTCGGGTGCTGTCCATTATTTGGATTTGCCTAGGCCATTGATTTTGAATGCTATATATTATAGTGTTAGTATCGCAATCGAATGAGTATCATTCGCGTTGCTTGTCTTCATGGTCGACCATTTGTATTTACTGATATACGGGGAAAGGGTGCCGGAATTGTATGAATGTACGCTTGCGCGAGCGAAAATATCGTTAATGGAAAGGAACAGAACTGCTGTACGTGGAGCATGCCCATTGTAGCGGCTCCCACCCGGCACCATGAATGAGCCGAGATAGATCAGACAGATCAGACAGCATCGCTGTAACACCCGGCCCGGTGGATGGACCCAGACCAACAATAAAGAGGGAAACAGAGTGTCATACGACGAGGTTCCAAGCAGCGGTTACATATTGCGGTTCACGCAAGAACGTGCATACCTGCATAGGAGTATCAAACCTTGGATATGCAAAAGGAAGGTCCCCAGACACCAAGTCACCCCCCCCAAAGTAACCCACGAGCCCGAAGGGACTTGGGTCAACTTGGCAAAACAAAAGGAAAGAACAGACGAAATATCCACGGCCAACATAATTCCTAAAACAATTACCCAAATGTACTAAACATAACCTGAAAGCATGCAGCAACAGCTATACTCGGTCGTGAAATCTCGCCAGCCATTTATTACCCCCACAACACACAATAATGCTCCCATCTTACAAAATAGATACGGCGTTCAGATTATTAAAATGTAAGACAAAACGGTTCGCGACGCCAAACGAAGTCTCAAGAAACCACGAAGTCGAGGAACGACGTTCCGTAGATGATCGCAGCCGAAAGTGACTGATACGGCTGTCGTAGGAGAAGGGCCTATGAAGCAAAAGCCGCATGAGCTTGTAGACCATATGAGGGAATCCTGAAATAGCATAGGGCGGCACGGGAGATAAAGAGAGGAACAAAACGGCGCACAAACCACAGGGAAAAGAAGTCAGACCTGTGCGTGGAAAGCGTTAGAAGAATGAAGTAAGAGTACCGGTAGACGCAAAGAACCCAACAACCAGCAAGCGTCGGGCAAGCAGCAGACGCATGGCAGTGGTCCGAAAACCCCAAAGCGAGGCAGTACGGATGATGATAACGGGAAGCAAAAACAAGATAACAGAGGTCGAGTGGGCTATGCATGTACCGGAAAAAGTGTAACGTGGTTGAAGACAACCTTGCTGCTGTAGAACGAGTAGGACGGACACAGGATATACTCGTATTGACGACCACGAAGGCACGAGTATGCCGGAATCGGGGGATTTATACGTGGAATTTCAACACAACTCAGCCTCAAGTTCTAAACTCCCAAATTATTAACACATGTCTCGTACTGTACACCGTTCTAAGGACTTGGGAGCGACATCTATCTGGCATATAACACTGCTCTATTTATCTGCAGTACCGCGTATCCCAACACTGCTGTGCCACGAGCAGCAGCAGCAGCAACAACAGCAAGAACGCGAGGTCGCCGAAGACATAGCAGCATGCAGCAGTCTGTATCAACAATACCACCTCAAACAGTCACCCGCCCGTCAGGGTGAAGAACGGCAGTATAAGTTCTTGAAGGCTCACAGGCATTGCATAGGATTTACAGTAGCGTAAAACAAAAAACGAGCTGTAAAAGGTGCCCGTGCTGCTCGCTCGCACACAAAAGCAGTGTGAGTTCGAAGCAAGCATCACTCTATGCTCGCACACGAGCAGGCAGAAGCGGAGGGATACCGGAAACGTACGCCGCCACATCACCCTTTCCTCCTTGATTTATGTGTGTGCGTAGGAGGGGTGTCGTACTGAATACGTATGCATTGATCGCGATACGATTTCTCGCGTGTAGGTAATGCGTGATAACTCCGCAGTGTCAGTGGTTGTACTGGTACGGTCGGCTGGTTGACAGTCCCGGCATATGATGTGGCCGTCTGTCTATATTTCAGTTGCCAAAACGTGGTCGTTTGAGCCATTAATAGGTACAGTTGAAGCCAAAAATAGGTGATACGCACATTGACTAGTCAATAATAGGCGTACCTGCGCACTTTCAACCATGTGTAGGTACAATGGAGCGCAAGACCAATATCCCGTTTCCGGTGTACATTACGCAGTGTACCTATGAATGGCTCAAAGTGCGTAGGTATACCTATTTTTGGCTAATGCCCTTTGATATTACCCCCTCGAATAGTCACACCTGAGGTCTGCTCCGTGCTCCCCCTTGCCGCCCCCCACCCTGGCGCCCCTAGCTCAAGCTTCACCCTGCCTGACAGACTGTGTAGCGTGTTGCGGCCTACCGTTGCTTCCCGCTGCTCCCTCTCGCCCTCTCCGTGGTGCCGGTACTGTTCGCTCGCCCACAACAGGAGTGTGTGTTCGAAGCAAGCATCATTTTGTGCTCGCAGCTCGCAGACAGACGAGCACCGAGCACACAGCAGCGGAGGGATTCCTGAAAATAAGACAACAGAGGTCGAGTGGGCTGTGCATGTACCGGAAAAAGTGTAGAACGTGGTTGAAGACAACCTTGCTGCTGTAGAACGAGCAGGACGAACACAGGATATACTCGTGTTGACGACCACGAAGGCACGAGTAGGCCGAAATCGGGGGATTTACAAGTGGAATTTCAACACACATGTCTCGTACTGTGCACCGTTCTAAGTACTTGAGAACGACATATATTTGGCATATATCACTGCTCTATCTATCTGCAGTACCGCGTATCCCAACACTGATGTGCCACGAGCAGCAGCAGCAGCAGCAACAGCAGCAACAGCAATAACGCGATGTCGCCGAAGACATAGCAGCGTGCAGCAGTCTGTATCAACAATACCACCTCAAACAGTCACCCTGCCTTTGGGGCATAGAACGGGAGCATAAGTTCTCAAAGGCTCACAGGCATTGCATAGGATTTACATTAGCGTAAAATACGAAACGAGCTGTAAAATGTGCCCGTGCTGCTCGCTCGCACACAAAAGCAGTGTGAGTTCAAAGCAAGCATCACTCTATGCTCGCACACGAGCAGACAGAAGCGGAGGGATACCGGAAACGTGCGCCGCCACATCACCATTTCCTCCTTGATTGACGAGTTCTCACCATTTCAGCCACACCTAACGCCGGAAGATGAGCGTTAGCGTAAAAGGCTTGTCCAGCCAAACGTGGCTGATACGACCGTCGTAGGAGATGGGTCTATGGAGCAGAAGCCGCATGAACTTGTAGACCATATGAGGGGGTCCTCGAAAAGCATTGGGCGGTACGGTAGATGAAGAGGGGTACAAAACGTCGCACAAAGCATAGGGGAAAGAAGTCAGACCTGTGCTTGGAAAAGCAGGCAGCAGGCAGCACCAACATACCACCTCATTTAGACTGTATGTATGCGGAGCTTGGAAGTTGGCGTGTAGAACGGGAGCATAGGCTTTTAAAGGCTATTATATAGGATTTTGAGTAGCGTTCCCCGCTGAGAACAAATGCTTTAGCTGTAAATTCATTGTTTTTTAGAAACCTCAGCCTCAAGTTCTTAACTCCCAAATTATTAACACATGTCTTGTACTACTCGTACACCCTTCAAGGACTTGGGCGCGACATCTATATCTGGCATGTATCACTGCCCTATCTACAGCAGTACGTACGTACTGCATATCAAAATGTACCTGGTACGTACGAGCACGGAGGGTAAAATACTGCAGCTGCCAGAAAAGAGCAGTCATGCTACATGCATCTACGTGTTGTGGTCGAACTATCACAGACATCATACAGCAGATGCACTGCGAGGGGTGTGTTTGTAATCGTCATGTCGGTGGTCGGAGGTGCTCGCTGCTAGCTTCGTCTCCGCGGGGTTGTACGGCAAGCAGGCCCTTTCCCCGTCTAATATCACACAGCAGGCAGCTGCATCAAATCTGCAGCTGCCAGAAAAAAACAGCTTTTATATAGAATTTAGAGTCGAGTAAAGCTAAAAACGAGCTGTAAGAGGTACCTACAAGTTAGGAGGGTGTAGCTTCCAGAACGCTTGAAAGTTGGCGCGTAGAACGGGAGCATAGGCTCTTAAAGGCTACTGTATTGGATTTTGATAACGAGAACAGATGCTTGAGCTGTAAATTCATTTATTTTTAGAAACCTCAGCCTCAAGTTTTTAACTCCAAACCTCATAACACATGTCTCGTACTACTCGTATTAATAGTACACCTTCTAAGGACTTGGGCGCGACATCTATATCTGGCATGTATCACTGCCCTATCTACAGCAGTACGCACGTACTTCATATAAAAATGTACCTGGTACGTACAAGCAGGGAGGGTATGATACTGCAGCTGCCAGGAAAGAGCAGTCATGCTGCATGCATCTAAGTGTTGTGGCCGAACTATCACAGACATCATACAGCAGATGCACTGCAAGGGGTGTGTTTGTAATCGGTTTTTTCGATGGTCGGAGGTGCTCGCTGCTAGCTTCGTCTCCGCGGGGTTGTACGGCAAGCAGGCCTTTTTCCCGTCTAGTATCACACAGCAGGCAGCAGTCTGCATCAAACGATGCCTTGTATGTACAAGTACGGAGGGTATCAAGCTGCAGCTGCCAGAAAAAAACAGCTTTTATATACCAGGTAGGATTTAGAGTGGAGTAAAGCCAAAAACGAGCTGTAAGAGGTACCTACAAGTTAGGAGGGTGTAGCTTCCAGAAAAGAGCAGTCATGCTGCATGCATCTGTTGCGGCAGAACTATCACAGACAACCTAAAGCAGATGCACTGCGAGGGGTGTGCTTGTAATCGCCATGTCGATGGTCGGTGGTGCTCGCTGCTAGCTTCGTCTAGACGTGGTGGGCTAGCACGGCATGCAGACACTCTTCTCGTCTAAAACATTTTCACACAAGCAGCAGTTTGATATTACCCCCTCCAAAAGTCACACCTGAGGTCTGCCCCGTGCTCCCCGTTGCCCCCCCTCACCCTGGCGCTCCTAGCTCAAGCTTCACCCGGCCTGACAGACTGGGTAGCGTGTTGCGGCCTACCGTGGCTCCCCGCTGCTCCCTCTCGCCCTCTCCGTGGTGCCCGTGCTGTTCGCTCGCCCACAACAATAGAAGTGTGCGCTCAAAGCAAGCCCCATGCTCGTAGACGAATACACAGGAGCGGAGGCATTCGCGCAAAAATAGGCCGACACATCCTCGTTTCCTCCCTGTTTGACGAATTCTTCCCATTTGAGCCACGCGCAACGCCGGAAGATGAGCCTTGGCGGAGAAGGCCTGTCTCTGTCTGGGCTACCTCCGCTCGCGACCCCGCCGCCGAACGCAACGCCCCGCCGATTCTTCGAGATTCGGGCAGCGTCAAGCTTGAAGGGTGAATCGCGGGCTTCACAAAACATCTTGAAAATTCTCAACGCAAAAAAGCGTTGAAAATTTCAACGCAAAAACGTCTTGAAAATTTCAACGGGAAAATCATTTTTGGCCAGGAGAACTCAATGGGCTATCGCCCATGGAGAAAAAGTAATCGTCTACCTAAAAGATTTCGAGCGATGCCTATGAATTGCAAATGTCCAGTCAAATTATTTTAACTGAGATCTATGAATCGGAATTGTCCAGACAAATGTTTTGGAGTGCTATCGTCAGGTCAGAAACCTCTCCACCCAACCGTTCCTATTAATATGCAAGAACTTGAACAAGTTGATGACACTATTTCAATCGGAACGCCAGGAAAGAAACCTATTCACCCAACCATTTCAATTAACAGAACAAAAACAGAATCAAATGGTTGACACAAGTACAATTGGAAAGACAGACCAGAAGCGTTAACGTTTCGACCGGACGCTTCCAGTGAATAGACGATACCAGAAACCGATTGTTAAAACAATTGCTATTGGAACGTCAGGACACAAACCTATTGACCTCAATTATTTGGACATGTCCTAGTACAGTAGTCTGTTGTGGCTACAACTGATTTCGGATGCTGTTAATTGGATTTGCCCAACCAAATGTTTTAGATTAAGGGGGACTGATTGGAATTGTCCGGGCAACTAATTTTGGGTGCTGTGTACAAATTGGAATTGTGCCTGCAAATGTTTTCGGGTGCTGTCCATTATTTGGATTTGCCTAGGCCATTGATTTTGAATGCCATTCATTAACAGCAATCGTCTAACTAAAACATTTCGAGCGATGCCTGTGAATTGCAAATGTCCAGTCAAATGATATCAACTGAGATCTATGAATCGGAATTATCCAGACAAACGTTTTGGAGTGCTGTCGTCAGGTCAGAAACCACTCCACCCAACCGTTCCCATTAATATGCAAGAACTTGAAAAAGTTGAGGACACTATTTCAATCGGAACGCCAGGAAAGAAACCTATTGACCCAACCATTTCAATTAACAGAACAAAAACGGAATCAAATGGATGAAACATGTACAATTGGAAAGACAGACCAGAAACGTTAACGTTTCGACCGGACGCTTCCAGTGAATAGACGATACCAGAAACCGATTGTTGAAACAATTGCTATTGGAACGTCAGGACACACACCTGTTGACCTAACCATTACCATGAATACATACATCACAAAAGTAGTTGCTGGACCATTTCCTTTTGATGGACTTCCGCGCAAGATTTACATTATAAAAGTAACAGTCAATTGTGAGTAAGTCCCATATCCAATTTAAAAGGTAATAGAGTACCGCAGTTTCCGGCACGAAATGTTTGCAGGAGACCGTTCCAATTATTTAACGGAGCTTTAAAACAATTGTCCAAGCAACTCCAATTAATAGGATGTGTTAGTTTGCAATTCCAATTTCAATATTATGCTAAGAATCAGTTGTCCGATCACTGTCACGAGTGACAGTAGTTTTGGAGGGGTGGACGAACCTTGATGTAGATCTTTACGGGGTGTTTGTTCTTGGTGCCTGATGCCGACTCTCCGACCCCAAACCTAACCCTAGCCCTAACCCGACCCCTCTGCCAGTTGTCAGCACTGGGATGCTGTGCTTGGTAAGACTCTAGGTTGACTCGGCCGGCGTGGATACTGAGCTTGGAAAGACTCTACGTTGACTCGGGATGCTGTGGCTGGGAAAGACTCCAAGTTGATTGAGCCGGGTAAAACATGCCCTCAGCCAACTACGAAGAGTGACTAAGTAGCTACGTTAGGAAGATCCATGCTTCGTCCAGTAATGTAGTTTACAGTACTGTGAGAGAAGTACACCCCTTACAACAAAAAAAACAAATTTTCCATTGTCATTTTCGTAGGAAGGGCAATTCTCAATTAGGAAAATCTGCTGTTCATTGATGTGGCAAATTCCTAATGCAGCATCTGGAACCAATTGACCGGCAACAGAAGATTGTCAATTTAATGGAATTGACTGGACTATTTATTAAGAAGGCTGTCTACTAAATGAAATTGCCTGGACAATTGATGTTGAAGGCTGTCTATTGAATGCAATAGGCAGGGCCATTGCCTTAGAAGGGTGTCAGTTAAACGGAATCGCCAGGGCAATTAGTTTAGAAGGATGTCAGTCAAATGGAGCTGCCCGCGCTAATCGTTTACGGTAGAAGGATGTCAATTAAATGGACTTGAAAGGACAATTGGTTCAAAAGGATGCCAACTAAATGGACTTGCCAGCACATTGTCTTTACAAGGATGTCGATGAAATGGAGTTGCCATCACAACTGATTTATAATGATGTCAATTGAATGGAATTGCCGGGGCAATTGGCGCCGGCAATATGCTGGAGTAAGATACTTGTAGTAGCGTTACATTATAATGGGAGATTAAAGTGCAATAGACTATGGGTTCGACAATGGGGTTCGTAGGCAACTGTCACACTACATTGCTTCGACCAACAATGTAGGTGGTTGTATATTACTAAAATTTTAATAGACAATAGGGCCTGGTGGGGTGTCTATCAAAAACAAATGTCTATCTCGATGCGTTTCATTTAATTGGAAGTGGGGACGACAATAGAGAGTCAATTGTAAAATGTACTCGTGACTATTACTACAGTAGACAATTAGACCATTCTCCATTGTCCAGGGTGTGAGTGTATAGACCGTAACCCCTTTTCAATCCTGTAGTGGTATATAGTATATTAAAGAGTCCCTGCATGGTGTATGACGGCATACGATGGTAGTATACGCACGAGCGACTATACCAGCAGTACTACTACGGCTTGCTGTTCAAATTTGTAGAGACTCATCCAACGGTAGGGGTTCCAGATGATTATAGTATAGGCTCCATAGTTTGTGCGTGATTGAGCACTTTTGCTCGAATATTGGTTTTAGGCCTATAGCGCATACAGCGCATACAATTGTTGGTCGGACTGCACGAACAACCTTCTTCGAAGTTATGATTCGGGTAGGATATTAAGCTCCTCGTAGGAGGAGCTCATAAAAATGAGCCGCCAACTCTACCATGGCATTGCTCCATTATTTTACGTACAACCTACACCGTACGGCACCACAACCGATTTCCGAAGGTACTGACCGCTGGTTTACAACAACAACCGTTACCAAGCAGCAGCAACAGCGGCTACAGCAACCGTGTGGAAGAGCTTCTACTCCAGTCCTCCACAAGAAAGCCTTTGCAAGAGACAAATAAATCGTTAAAAGCCAACCCTTCCAACATGCACCACGTCGTGCCGCGGGTTGAGCCCTTGCTCAAGAATTTGTCTGATAGGCGGCAAACCCACCTGCATGTCTTCTGTAGACTTATTCCTTGGCTATAATTTCCCCAAAGCGATGCACAACGCAGTGTAATGATCCACGGAACCTGCAGCATTGGCGCGCACAATGAATCGAAGCCGTCCACGATGGGGTGTATGCCATGGTGTATGTTCATGGTGGCCTTCACACGACACCCCATGGCCGGCCCAATGGGTTGGGATCATGAATGGGTTTTCCGAAGAGATTTAATCGCTGTGCCATAGTTCATGTCATGGTAAATTGTTGGTAGTGTCAATCATGGTGCCTGCCATCGAGCGTCCCTAACCCTAACACTATCCGTACCTCATGGACGACGACGGTCGTGCCCGTGAGCAACCATGGCATGGTCCATGGAAGGGTCCACGAACGACGCCATGATGCAGCCCATGAGCCTTTCCTTGTGAGCCGGCGCGTGATCGACCACGAGCTTGCCTATGATCAACCATGGCAGGCTCAGGCGGTTCAGCTCATAATATAGACTACTGTAGTACCAGGACACCGGCATTAAATATGGTAGCGGGTACCGGCATTAATCCGCATACTGCCACCGTGCTGGGTTTACTCACCCGTGACAAGTGATTTTTTTTGCCGGCATTATATCGGGCTCCGGCATTTTAGAGGGGCCGGGTGTCGGTATTTAGGGAAGCAGTACGAGTATGGTGTCGTACCCCCTATACGCCGGAGGGTCCCCAAATCGTGTTTTCCGAGGTTTTCAAGGTGTTTTGACTGGACGATATTGACGGTTACAGCGGGACGGTACGGCCGTCAAACCGTCCTCAAATTTATACCGTGGTTCCACCCCGTCGACTGCGTATTCCATCTATCATCGCTGACTCGTATCGTCTTGTCCCGCCGAGATAATATTTCCCGATGAACGTTTTTTACCGTCCCGTCCCGTCGAAAACAAATGCACTTAACTTACCGTCTCGTCCTGCCGTCAAACCCCGCCCCGACCGTCCCGCCCCGCCATTGCCCGTCACTCTTTCTCGCCAAGGCACCGTGAATGCTATCACTTTTTCTGCCCAGCAAAATGTGTCAGGAGACGCCACCTGGTGTTACGGTCGCCTACCCAAGCTAAGCATTATGACGCTGTGACTTGACGATCGTTTAGACTTACAGTACGTAGTTCATACTTCGTATAATAGAACACTTCGTTTGCAATTTAGTGTGCACGAGGTTATCCAAGCGTCATGTACGTCTGGCGAAAAATAGAGAATGCTACTCGTAGTTGTCTATAGTACAGCACTTTACACATATATGCACGGTATCAGAGAATTACCGGTATACCTTATTTTTAGAAAAAAACAGAAATTACTCATTCATAACGAAATTGTATGTTACACATTATACTGTTGAGAAATAGGCAACATAATTCTGTTGGTGGGATCAGTGTTCAGTGGCAGCTACATACAGCACAGCCGTCTAAGAAAATAGTATTGAGTGGAGACTGCAGTACACAGCTTCATTGTGCACCATGGCTGTTGTTGTTCTTACATGAACTCTTGTCACACACTGGTGCTGGAGTATATAGAGTTCGTGGTCACACACTGGTGCTGGAGCCCTAGAGAGATCCGACAAAACACCAAACGGGATATAACTCGACCGAGAAGCAAGACGCAGTCCCACCTATAATACACGAGATGAAGAAGAAGCACGAATAAAATGACATCAATGTGCGAACTTGACTAGAGGGGCCGCGGGTTTTCACTCAACTACAGAATACTCGTATAGTTCCCGCCGTTCCACCAACTATCCAGCCCGCGGCTGCAGAATTCAGCGGTTGCCGTCTGGTGTGCTGCATGCAACGTACGAAACGCACGGTGGTCGTGAACACAGATAGGAACACGCCTGCTGTCTGGAGTGCTACTGTCAGGGTGAAGAAGAGAGCAATCGAACCAAAAACCACAATGAAAATACCAACGATCGCCACGTCTTCCTGGAATGTCTGAGAAGGTGCAGTATACCCACCACGTCCCTGAGCATTGCGGGGGTCGTTTATGACAAAGCGTGTACAACTCTGGCAACACTACAAAACGCGGTGACGTAAATATCTGTACTACAACGGTATTGATGTACGGCCTCGTCAACAAAAACCCGGAAGAAACCAACGATGGTTGCTGCTTTCGTGACGGTGTGCGCCCCGGTCGTGGGTCCCCGTTTGCCGTCCTGCTGGCGTTCTCAATGGCCGCCTCGTCGCCTCAGCCTGATCGACCCGCTCCTTTGCACACACGTGATTTCGTTGCCATGGAATTCCAGTCGGCTCCGCTTCTCTCCCGTCCCAAAAGTAAAATGCTCCTCGCAGCTTGCGGTACTGATCTGATAAACAAATATGGATATATATCGCGCAGGGTGATCCCAACCCGCCTCTTCCCCGCTCATCGACGCTCAGCCCCCCTTGTCCTTCGACGTCCAACCCCCAGCCTCCTACTAGAATCCAGTAGTTCGATGTCAGTCAAGGCATGTCAACGCGAAGTTGCTGTCTGTCAAGGGGTGAACGTATGTGCTGTCTACTCACATATTCGACCACAACCGCAACCACCTGCTTCACAGTAGTATTAATAGTAGTACAACAAGCGCAGACATCGAACAACCACGTTTTCGACCGTCCCGCCGAGAAAGAACAATGTTGTACCGTCCCGTCCCGTCGTGAAAAAAATGTATGTAACCATCCCGTCCCGTCAAGAAAAAGTACATGTACCATCCTGTCGTGAAAACATATACCTGGTATATATATAGTGTCCCGTCCCGTCGAGAAATTTGAAACCCACCGCCGCCCCGTCTCGTCCCGTCCAGCCAACGATGTTTTCCATTTTTTACCGCCCCTTCCTGTCTTTGTATCATTTCCCGCCAAACGGGTGAAAACAACAGCATGCAGTCCTGTCCTGTCCCCTCTCGAATATCACAACGCGTGAAAAGCCTTGGTTTTTTCCACTGGTATTTGTTTGGTGAATCATATAATACACATCACTCCTGATCAGCTTGTTGTGGTCCAAAGTGTGTATCCGGCAAAAAAAGTAAACAGTCGGAAGTTCATGTGTTTGTGGGATAGATCCTGAAGTTGTGCAAACACACCGTGTGTGTGTTCTATGACCCCCCTCCTCGTCGACCTGTCTCTGGGTAGTATTTTGTTTTGTACCAGGCAGGGCAGGGTATTATGTATTGTTTTCGCATGATACGTCGCGTTATTAATGATAGTATAGTCCTACCGCATAATAATAGTATGAATAGTCCTACCAGGCCGTGCGGTGCAGACAAAAACCTACCAGGTGTATCTATCTGTATCTATCTATTATATATAGTTCGTCTGATGCCAAAAAAACAATACTTTAATCAAGTGATCTTTGATGCCCACTTTATCATAGCAACTTAGAGTGGAGCAAATGCAAAAAAAAAAAAAAACATTTTTTTCTCCCACACACGTTCAAACCACACGCTTCTCCCTACGCCGGCATGCCCGGCACCGTTTTCTCACGTTGCAGGCTGGCATACTGTAGTACAGCTCGTACGTTCGCCGAGCTTGTCGTCGTGGCTACCGCGATTCGCGGCTGCTCTACGTACGTACGCGCACTGCAGCAGTGCGGTTGCTACTTTAAACTTTTGCTGAGGTTGTATTGTTCATCGTCGCTCTGTCTGGTCGTACTCGTATCGTATGATACGTACGTTGCCTTCTGTCGCCATGCGCGACGAACGCACCACTGCTGTAGAAACGGACGGGGTATCTGAAGGCCCCTAGGTACCATCCCCTCATCCTGCCTCTGCTCGTGTTCAAAGCCGTCCCGAGTTCGCGAAGCTTGGTCATTGCATGGGCCTACTTACCAGAGATCTTATTAACAGGGTGAATTGGTGATACTTGCATGGGAGATCCTTACGGTGATCTCCGACAAGATGTCACCGGGCACTCCGTACGTATGTATGTGCAGGTACGAGGATACGAGTTCATAAGACAGAGCACTCTCTCGTGCCACACTGGTGATGGTACTCGTATACGTACTGATGATTGTTGTTGTTGTTGTTGTCTTCACATTAAACCCGTTCTTTCTACTCAACCACATCAGTACACCCAGTGCCTGTCCTGATTCCCAATCCTAGAGAGATACAAATTCTGTGGTCACAGACTGTGAAACAGAGAAAAACCAAAACAAAATAAACGCAAATTAATGGGTAAAGCAAGTGAGATGATGTATCACAGTATTGTCGAGTTGACGTATGTATGATATGTGTTGCCTGGTATGTACGAACCTGGTATCACGTATCCGCGTCGTATATAAGCTCTCGTATATACGTACGAGTATACTTGACGTATTATATGTGTTGTTGTTTGGTATCCACGACCCGGCTCCAAGAGCAAGACAATGTGTTACCAGGCACTTCGTATGCATGGGCAGGTATACGAGTATATATATACATATGAGTACGTAAGACAGCACAGCACTCTCTCGTACACTGGCGACGGTGACTGTTCACCCTAGCCAAGGCTAGTCATTGAGCAAGATCTATTTACGCAGGGATGTATGTGTTCATGCACGAATGCTTATACTCGTATGTTGGCCTATATCTAGAGTTCGGAAATCCGCCGACATTACAATATTGACAACCGACGATAGGTTTGACCCTGCACGCTGTGTGCTAGAGCTGTCGACGTTGTTTACTCTTCCTTGATTCCGGAGGTATTCAATTGACAGTCTTGTCTTCTCCTGTCTTCTTCAGCGTATTTTATATTATCAGTATTATCATATTTGCCATCCGACAATGTGCAGCATGAGCTTCAGCGTTGACCACTCATAACATTCCCGAAAGACGCGTGCTACGGTAGAGGTAGCAACTTTTTGGCTGAATCGTTTTCTGAACGATCGGACTCCTTAACCCAAATTCGTCGGACTTTCATTTTTGTGGCGAATGATGTTTCAGAGTATACTTCGGTCATGAGATTTCGCATCCGGCAGCACTTTTATTTTCCTCCAAAATCATTTTTCGGTGAGACATGACGCTCTTCAAGTGAGGAGCTCAGAAAAAGCATGGTGCACCTCTATCTTAGCATGCGTCGAAAGCAGAACACCACGGAAACAAAAAAAAACTAAGAGTATGCGCAAAGTCTAACTGTTTGGCAGCTCTTTTACCTTTGGTTGTGTTCATGCTACGTATTTATTGTAATAACATTTATTCCCCTATGTTTCACTCTGTTATCATTTTGCTTTGTTCTTCCTTTTCTCTTGCATGCGCGCGATCACGGGGTTGCTGCATTATATGACGATTCACGAACACTAAGCGACTCATCAAAACCACGCAAGCATATATATGCGCAAAATGGGGGACAAGGGGATCTATGGGTATGTCTCGACTGTTCGTCTTTCCGTCCATCATTTGACTTAAACTGGTAGTTATATAGCACATGGCATATTATAAGTATTTCATTTTTCTCACCCGACAATGTGTACGTAGCCATATTATTAATAGTGAAAATTACAGGGTTCTTTACGGTGCGTTTTTCTTTTTGCCCTCTTGAAAACCGCACCGCACCGCACCGCAGGTTTTGCGATTTCGGAAAACCGCACCGTAGGAAACAAAATATAAACAAACCGCACCGTAGGGTTCACGGCATCTGAAAACCGCACCGAACCGCACCGTAGGATGCATGAAAAAAACGAACCGCACCGTAAGATTTTCAAACTCTGAAAACAGCACCGAACCGTACCGTAAGATTCCCGATTTCTGAAAACCGCACCGAACCGCATCATAGGATTCCTGAATTCTAGAAACCGCACCAAACCGCACCGTAGGATGCATGAAAAAAACGAACCTCACCGTGGGATTCCCAATATATGATAACCGCACCGAACCACGCCTCAATAATTTTGCTTTCTAAAAACCGCACCGAACCGGAGACCGTAGGATTTTCAAAATAAAAAGCGCACCGTCCACGGACGGTTAACCGTAAAAAACCCTGGAAAATTACTGCTGCTGTGTGCCAACATGATTCACCCAGGCCACAATAAGTCCACGCCTAAAACGGTGGTTTGCAACCGCCGAATACTACGAAAACCAGATGCCCACCTCCGTGTTCAATTAGCCCTACACCTTCAACCTCCTCCCCATTGACTTCCGAGGAAGCACCGAGCGAAAACCCCCTCTCCATATAATTTCCTTGTTTGCAGCTGCTACGTTATGATGGTTAGTATGCCTTGAGACAGAAACAAGCAATCCTTCGTTATGTTTGCCCAAATAATCCCGAGTGTTCTTGACATCCGACAATGTGTAGCATGCGCTTCAACTTTTTTTTGTTTGTTTTTGTTATCCTCCGGCGGATGGGTAAAATAAAACAGCTTACGCCCTCCACACTTCCACGCTTCAACGTTCATAACTCATAAGCACCCGAAATAATAAAATAACGGACATAAAAGTAGAGTCCTATTGAGTCATTATTTTTAGTTCGAGCCGGTCACACTTGTGGCCCTACCGCCGTGGGGGCGGGGGAGCCTCTCATTCCCTAGTATATGTATATACACCATTTTTATTCATAATATGTGGTCCTGTGTACTATGTCCCCCAGCGATAGTGTTAGTAAGCAACCCCCGAAAGGCCGAAAGGAGTTGCTTTGCTTTTTACTTTGGAAGGGGGAGGTGTTGTTTGGTCAAATTTATTAAGCAAGTTATAGTTGCTCATTTGGTTTGTATGGATCATAGCACACGATGCCAAAATCAATATGTATAGTTATAAGTGCATTTTAGTATGGCATTTCTAAAACCCATACGATTAGTTTGCACACTAAAACACATACACTTGATATGTTGTGTATATGTTTTAAAGGGCATACAAAAACCTATACAATGTACAAACTAATTGAATGGCGTCTACTCATAATGAAAACCAGACAGCTAAAATAAGCAGGGCTTGTCATGGGCCGTTTGTCCGGGCCGGGTCGGGCCGATCTGAAAATTGTGACGGGCCGGGCCGCGGCCCATCCTCTGAAAAAATAATGGGCCGGGCCGGGCCGCCGCCCATGAGATGTGGGCTTTACATGGGCCGCTCCGCCCGGCCCATGAAGCGGCCCATGCGTTTTGACGGGCCGGCCCTGACCGCTGCCCATGAGATATGGTGTGCTACAGATACCGCTGCTTCGGCCTCCACTGTGCCCATGAGGTGGCCCACGTGTTTTGACGGGCCCGCCCAGGCCGCGACCGATGATATGTGGAGTAATACTGCTACAGCTACAACGTTTTGAATGTACTTGGGTTGCTGTCCACCAAAAACAGCTACGTTCGTACGATGCATCTCTGGTAAATCGCCTCGTGTACTATGATGCCTTGTGCGAATATCGGATGAAACCCTTGGTACCGTAGTGGGTGAACGGACGACACTTTGGTGCTGCGATGTATACTGTTGTACTCCTGATGTGCTCTGTGCTACTGCTGCTCGGCTGTGCTGACATGAGGGATAATAAACAATAAACAGCTTAGGGTTTTTCATAGAAATACAGAGGCATCACACGGGGTAGGGGATAGGGGACGCCATACCCAACCGGAAACTACCGCGCCGGTTAGGCCGACTATTACGGGATCAGAAAATCAGAAACGAAAACAGCCTTTCCCCTCTGTGGTGGTGAAACCCGCACAACGTCCCGCTTATTTTTTTCTGTCCCAAAACCTGGCCGACGCAGCAAAACAAAACGACCTTTTCGCACACAGCAACCACGGATGCCGCGAGTTCTTGCCTCACAGAGCACGGGCTACGCTAAAACTTCAAAGGCTGTATGCTCCTCTTCTCTGAGCGTCCTCGCTGCCAAGTATGAGGGCCGTAGATGGTCTGTGTCCGGAGGTCTTGCTTGCGCCGTAAAGCCTGGTCCATTTCTGTCCACACTTTTTACTGATCGAAAATGGGACCCATTCCCGTCTAGCAGAAACTATACACAGAAATGGACCAAGCTTCGCGTTCTGTGCGAGACCTCTAGCCACGGGCCACATACGGCCCTCAAACTTGGCAGCGAGGACGCTCAGAGAAGAACATACAGCCTTGCAAGTTTTAGCGCGACCCGTGCTCTGTGAGGCGAGACCTCGTGCCATCGGTCGTTGCTGTGTGCCAAAAACTCGTTATTTTTCTTGTGGGCTGGGTCCAGAAATTATTGCCTATCACTACCGACGGCACTGCTCGCGGGTTTCCGTACAACGAAGGGAAAGGCTGGGGTTTTTTTTCATTCCGATCCCATATTAGTCGGCCTTTATGTCCGGTCGGATAATTCTCATCAACCTAATAACCGGTTTTGAAAGGGCCGGTTTCGGTTACCAAAGACCGGTTAAATATCCAAAGAACGGTCTCGGTGCCCAACTCTACCTGCCTGCAGTACGGAGTGCGTACGTGCGTACGCAAGTTTAAGTACTGCCTAAATTTGTACGAGAACCATAGGAAACTTCAACATAAATTACAGGAGGGTTGGAAGCCATCCTGGCCAAATACGCCACATAATATCCCGAAACGCCCTCCTAGGGCTGCTTGCTCTGTGGGCCCTGCAGATCGAAGAGAATACGAAGCCAGCTTGTACGATCGACAGCCAGCAGGGGGCACCGACGCTGAAAACGCCGTTGGGTGATAAAATGATCCTACTGTTAGGAACGTCATCTGTTTCGATCCATGGTCTGTGCGCAATTTCCAAACCCGTGTCAAAATCACCAGCAAATAATCGTGACGTACGTACTTAGGAGCTACCACGGGTACTGTTTTTGATCCTAGGTACTTCAGAAACGACTTTGCACGATCCTTTGGAATTGGCGGGCAACGAGCTCAATATCGCCATTAATAATTCCCGCTGAGGGAGCCGTGGCTCGACGATATGATCCCAATTTCGTTGCGAACGATGCGCTGTAAGAAATGTGCGAACGGTGTTGCTGCTCAATTATACCGACTCTTGCACGAGCGAAGTAAAATACAGGGGCGGGGTGATACAAGATATAGCCAGTGAACGGAAAGCAAAGGCTGTGTCCCGCATATCTTCAAACATAAGGTACAGGTTCCGTTTCGAGTTGAATCAAATGTCATGTAATGTTCGTCACAACCGCTTCGGGTGAGCCAAGCCACACCAGCCGTGGAGGAATGAGGAAACGTCACCCAGAGGAGTAATCCTTTGGCACTCAGTGCAAGACCCAGATATTCGTTTACTACTGTATAGTACCAGGTATCAACTACCGCACGCAGTATCACGAATGGGCCCCTACTCGGTGCGAGATACGACAGGCCGCGAAGAACGTAACACAAGTTTCCAGGTAAGACAGCAAATTCCATATTCCATCCTGAATAGTTGCCAGGGTAAAACGGCAGTAATCTCGATGGTATACCTGGGACGTACCGCATATTCAATATCAACTGATATACGTACGTACAGGTCTCACATAGCAAGCTACCCCGTAACTATGTGAAGGGAAGCATCTCACAGACGATAGTATGCTGGTAAAACCTTTGCCAAAAGTTAGTATTACCGTCTCCACAGAACCCTAGCACCGCCCGATAGATGCGGGGTGCTAGTAGCACAACCGTACTCGTTATAACCAGTATGTAAGAGTCTTATGGTTGTATATAACGGGTGCCTCATATTCACCCAGTGTTTGCGAAGCAGGCCAGTCCTAACCCTCTCCGTCTTGATTCAAGAACAAAGCCGTCCTGATCCGGAATTACTCACTGCGTACCTTCAACCCCAATATGCACCGAACAAGCATCACTATTGATAGTGTAGTGGTCACCTATCCAAAGCAACTGTATAATCAACAATTAACCTCAACCTGACATAATACATTGGTCCCTCCCAGGGTGAATTCGCTGGTCGTATTCCCTGCTGTATGATATGCGCTGTGCCGGAAAAAAAAAGAGCCACATCTCCCTACGTTCTACGCCCCAAAGTAATCAGTCTACCAGGAGTACGACAAACAACCCCCCCATTACAAAGGCCAAGCAAATCACCCCCCCACTTTTGACCATTGTTTCTTCGGAAATCGCTCACTCCCCAGACCACTCACGAACCCCGTAAAATGCATGTTATGCGTACGCCTCATCGCTTCGACGCTGTCATGACCAGTATTGTCCACTGCATACGCTAGCATGTGGTGGTCGTGTTGAGCGCGACATCTATGTTGCTGCAGGGCACGCACACGATACCCCCTGATTGCCAACCACGCGCGTAAGAAGAAAGTTGTAAACCGTCAAACAGCTGTATAACATTCGTTGCTTCATCGATTGTGACTCTCTATTATCACATTCGGTGATCATGGCAACAACTCAAAATTATTACTTTCACATGCCTTAAGACAGTCGAAACTCTTGACATCAGGGTAAAAGTGAAACCATGTGTACTCTAACGCTCGACCCCTAGAGTTTGTTCAGAAGGGAAAAATCGGTGCCCAGAGGACCGGACACGCGGTAGTCCTCGACGGTCCCACGGAACGCCTCGTACCCTTCCATCACCTCGCGGCCATCCTCATCCAGCACCGGGCGGGCCGTCTCACCCAGGATTCCGGACAGCACCTCGTTGTCGAGCGACAGGCCGTGCAGCCCCACGTCCATCTGCCAGAATTCCAAGTCGGGCAAGACGCGGCCATCCCAGTCTAGGTCACCGTCGCCTTGGTAGTTCGTGCCGACATTGAGGCGCACAGTGACGGCTGATGTCACAATCTTAACGACGGCATGGCTGGACTGCAAATCGGCCAGGTCGTGTTGCTCAATGTACTGCGCGCACCAGCTGGGTGCCGCCATGTCATCGAAACGTAGGATCCAATCTTCGAAGTTTTCCTCCGGGGCGAGGACGCGGGTGCCTTGCAGCATTTCGTCGTACATGCGGGCCCAAACCTTGTCGCCACCGAACTGACGGCACTCTGCCGGTAGATTCGACGCCGATATCGTGATGCCATCTACCACGTCCGCAGCCCTAGAAAATCCAAGGAGGCTTTCTACTTCCTCGCCGTCGACAACAGCACGCAGTCCACCGTCGGCAAGGCAAGGCGACATCTCGCGGGGACAGCCAATGGTGTCGACGTCATACGGGTTTTTGACCTCGATAACGAGAGAGTGACCTTCTGACAAAAGACTGAGGCCTGTGATGAGCTGGCGATCGGGGAACTCCTCGGGCAGAGGGGCCGTGAGGCGAAGGTTGATGTGGAGGCCGGCGTCGTCGTCCTTGATCATGTTATACCATCCACCGTCGATCCCAGACCAGTCAATTTTCTGGCCGCGGAGGCCTTTCATGTGGGGGTCGTCGCACATAGAGGCGCCATTCGCGCACACTGCATATTTCGAGTTTAAATTCGGGCAAACGCGAATGTTAGAGCGAAAAATGCGAGATGCCGTGTATGTTCCTTTTCGCAAGCAATTCCAACAGCAGTCGTCGAACGCAGCCTCACTATTACACTTCCAACACACGCAGGCTAGCGACGCGCTTCCAATTAAGGAGGTTACATATTGGGACGTGGGCAGTCAGCACGCTGGCCGACCGCAGTATGGCGTACTCTAACTTCGAGTTTATGTTTTTAAGTCGCACCCTTCGCCAGCGGCAAGCAGCCGCATAATCGAAAACGAACTGTCTCTACCAAGCAGGTGCAGGAGTCTGCCGCCGCGATTGGCCCGTACGTCCGGATAGCCACACGGTTACGCCAAGCAATAGTGGCAGATGAACAGTCAACAAAGAATGGCAGGTGGACAGTGAACGAAGGAGAAGCACAAACTCAGTAGCACTTCAAACGTATGCTTAACTAGAGTACACCTAGAAACGTATGCTTAACTAGAGTACACCTAGATACTGAATTCTGCCGTCTCGATGATTATCGAATACAGTAGTACTGGCCCGTTATCGCATGTACATGTCAGACACGGGTTGAAATATTCTACTTGTACGGTGCCAGGTAGAATACCTCCGGCACGCGTAGTATATTTTTAAGGGCAGCGGCCAAAAACAGGTACACCTGGTCCGTTCGGGGCCAAAAACAGGTATATACTAAAATCAAGTTTAAAACGCACCCCACGAACCTGCCGTTCCTTGCAACGCAAAGTAGAGTTTTTTCATGTTCTTCGTGCTCGCCCGGTGGCTACGTATATGAGTAGCTGCTGTGGGCTAATGGCAACGACATATGTACCGTTTTGCTGAAATATGATGGAACGAAGAAATATGCTCAATAAAATACGAAAAAGTATAAAAAACATATATACGCACCCCGTACTATTGCTATTGCCCAAGCCCCGCTCATCGTGACCGTCCGACGGCATTCGGGGTAGTATGCACATTATTCGGCACTGGTGCAACTTGCCGATATGCCTGCAGTACCGTACTAAATAAGTTCCCCATCAACACGGAATACACCCCACGAATGAGACGTGTAGGACCACTTCGTACCTGGCGTGACATCTGGTTGTTGGTATGGAGAGGAAGACCCGTTATGGCGAGTCGCATGTAAAGGAGGAGCAACAAGGGTCGTATTAAGTTATGAACATTGAGTGAACACGATACTCCGGTTTCACCGCAACGTCTCGGCAATGTAACCACAACCTTTCAACACGTCGGATAGCACAGAGATGAAAAGAATATTTTTGAGCGATGTTTACAGGCGCTCTGTTTTGGGCCTTGCGCACCGCGAGACACCACAAGCTACTAGAGAACGCCGTGACACCATCGAATATTATTCCGGCACGACGGACGGGATCATCAACACATGAGGTTTACGCGTCGAAAGACACGTGCAGAGCAACCGAGTTACTCGAACGCACGTGCGGAGATGCCCTCTTGTTGCAATTTGTAAAAATTGAGATTTTGGCCAGCTATCATGGACGTCTACGCTTCATGTTGAACAGCAAAGCTTGACCGTCTCACCGCATACACCGTTCATCGCAGTGTTGACGCAAATTCCGTTGCTACACGCGCAATCGTTGGTGACATCACAGACCTGCAAAACAGTAGATGTGCACGAAACAAGCGGTTCCATGTCGCCATTGTCTGTGTTCCCGGCACGGTTTCAATTTTTAGACCTACGGATGATGAACAACTCCCAATCGTTCCCACACATCATGCAGTGATAGCACGAGGACGTTTGAGTAAACTAGAGAACCACGTTACAAGTATAAACCATTCCTATTCGGCAGTTGGTTAAGGGTTTGAAGAGATATATCACCTCGCCAACAATACGTATAGTGCGATGTTTCCGCTACAGCGATGCCCCAAGCCGTCACGGTATATACCATATGCAAGGTCCTTTCAAGTGTAGCGGATGCCTGCGGGTGCGAACCTAGTTACCGCGAAACGTATTTGTCCCTCGAGATATGTTCAACACGGCCCTTAAGGATGACCGTCGTCGTCTCTGCTTATAAGGATATTTCCCAGTCCTGCGTGCATTGACCCGTTATATGAGTCGGCACGCGTTGAATACCTTGAATATTTTCGTTGTTCTCTTTTTGCACAATGGGATACCTAGGTTTCTCATACGTGCGTAGTGCCAATGACGAAGTTTTAGCGCCTTACATAGAAACCTCCTGGCGGCATGCCCCCATAGACAAGTGGTAGACGCGCTAAAGAAAAGGTATGGCGCCGAATGCCTTTGCATCATGGGCGATCACGATATCGTGCGTGGCAAGCGCCCCTCAGACATGTCGTTCGAAAAATAGCGGGAACCGTTGGACCGGCCGGCTGTGGCAAATACCCTCTGGTGTCACAGACCGATACGAAGTTGATGTAGCCCTGTAAACAATTTATCACACAGCAACTCCGCAAGTACAGAGCAGGAGACGCCCATACCACGCTGCAACTCTCTCAACGAGCGTTTCCGACGACAATAGAGTGCAGAAAACTGCTGAACATGTGAAAAGTGGTTCAAGACAAGCCAAACCGCTCCCATGTAATAGCGGCTTACCAACGGTATGGTAGGCGGGAACCCTTATTCGCGTTCGTAGTCAAGGGCGGCACTGAGGCTACATAGTGGATCCACACCTGACAGAAAAAGGTTATGAATGATAATAACTTTGATCGGCACAGTGTGCTAGTAGACAATGCCGCGGCGGTGCACATCGATAACCCAAACGATAAAGCAAATCACAGCCGCACAGAAACGGGTAACCACTCGCCCGAGAGACCTTAAGCCTCTGAACAAAATTAGACCAAAACGTGACCCGTCTACCGTGTGGCTTCGACGGTAGCTCACCTGGTCGTTTGTGTCTGTTTGAAAGGTGAAGCAGACATTTCCGCTCAGCTCCGTGCCCGCACATTCACCAGTGGTGCTCGTGGCACATCCGGTGGAGATATCTACCGCCGAAACTAAGCACTGCCGCGTCGTAAATTGTAGAGGGGTAAGGACGGATTGTGGGTTTCTAATGAGACGTAGGATGCTACCTTATAGTAGTAGGTCCATACCGGTGAATATGCGAATCGAGCGAAAGGAAGTGCCGCGGAATCGTGGTCGAGCAACGTTTATTTTCGGTGCACTCTCTTTGTCAGCAATGCCATTCAAAAGCCGACTGTATGCACTCAGATTGAACCTCCCTCGCCCCTCTTACCTCTTCGAACGAAAATGCCGAATTACACTCCGCAAGTTGCCCTAGAGTAGTTTGGACAGCGTGAAGCACCAGCAGGAAAACCCACGCAGTACGATGCACGGCCATCGTTAGCGGCAGTGGTACGTCCTCGTTGACGCGAAACTTCACTCCGAAGAGTTCTGCCGTAAACGTTTAAGAGAACCGTTGTTGGACCAAAGTCGAGTTAGCTGTGGTTTCCCTTTGGGGTAAGCACTAATAACACCACGAACAGACATAATACTCAGCAGACAAGATCAGCGAAGCTGGTTGACGCGGAAGCGGACAGTATAGTTTAACCGTACTCTTTGGTATTGGCCAGTGATCCTCCGATACAACTGTCCTTTTTGGCAGTTAGACAAGCTTGCAATTGCTGATCCGAACGAACTGTCAGCAGGTCGCAACCCCATCGTGTGTGGAGTTGTGCCTCTTCCCCCGTACTACTGCAGTAAAGAGGAGGAGGTGTCCGGACATTTGAACTCAGCGCCAGGTGGCTCTAAAGCATCATTCAACACATAGGGCAGTCTAGGTGGGATGAATGCAGACCACTGGTAATCAGCATAACATCCCCATCTACAAAGTACACGAGGTAGACGGAAAACAGCACAACATCAACCTGGTGGCGCATAACGAGCTACATCTTGGCGAGGGTTTGTAAGTTGGTGAGCAGCGACCACCGTCTAGGTGGTGGCGTCAGGGGGTTTTCGTCATGCCTCGGTCTTGAAACCATAATCGGATGTTCAGACCTTCTGTGCGCAGGTTGGACGCATACACAACCAATATCCGTCGGGAAATCCTTTAGGATATCAAAACTACGAAATGAATACCAGGTAGTCATCTACTAGGTATATTTCATGGTCAATGTGTACGTACATTTAACAGTCGATTTTCGTAATTGAGAATTGCCTTTCCGATGAGAATGGAAATCGAAAATATTGGTTTTTGAATTGTAAGATATGTACTTCCCTTAACAGTCGTTTTTTTCACCTTCAATTATTGTCAGTTGTGATGACTAAAAAACAAAACGAAATCGGCATCGGCAGTCTCAAGATATCGAGGATCCCAGAAAATCTGTATTTATGGGCGAGGGACCTCGCTCATAAATGAAAATTTCCTTAAATCCTTGATTTTTCGAGCTTGTCAAGGCCGATTTCAATTTGTTTTTCGTGGATCGATACCTCCCATCGAGAAACATATTTTCTACCTGGTAGGTCAAGTTTTGATCGTGAGCGAAATACAACTCTCAAACAATAACAAAGTACTAAAATTGATTATCATTCTCATCGGAAAGGCAATTCTCAATTAGGAAAATCGCCTGTTATTTGTTGGTTTGTTTGCCTGTTTGTTGTTTCATACCATGTATTATCTTTACCCTTCCTTTCTCCCTACCTCCTCGTCGTAACTCAGATCGGGGGTCACAAATAAGGCTTTTCTTCCTCCTCTCCCAATACGGTTCTTTCTTTGCATGTTTTCGCGAGAAACAGTCAGCACTTTCTTCCCTCGTCAGACCTATGCCAATGGGAAAGCGATGTTTGAAAGCGATGTTTGAAAATTTTCCCTGGAGTTTTCAGCTGAACATCCGCTGTGGGAAAAAAGGGAAAAAAGGTTTGTTTGTTTTTTCTTACTTATTTTTAAACGGCTGCAGGCGGCGTAATTTGCTTTTTTCTCGTTGCAAATCGTCAACACCCTGATAAAAATCAGCTTGTGCGACGATAGACCTTCGATCTCGACTTAGACTCAGCCCACGGCCAACCCGCTTCGAGTCGGGCAAGGCCAATGAGTGTAGATGACTGCCTCGAAGGTATAAGGTTTATCCATGGTCTAGGGGGCCAGAGACTGCCGGCGGCGTCCTACGCTCTTCTCCCAAACCCGAAGAGAACCCCATTTTTTGCCTGTTGAGACAGATCGACAAAATGTTGTCAACAGTTTTTTGCACACTAGCGGCCAATTGTTTGTTCATCAGACGCCTGGCCAGCGCCCACCACATATCACCGGCCATCGTGTGAACACGGTGACCCTAGGATGGGTCGGAGCCCATAACGAGCGCACCGTGTTCAGAATTCATGACGCAGTCGTTGGTTTCGTCGATCCATGTCTGCCGAGGACTCCGAATCTCGCCGCTTCAAACTAACATGCGCCTGAGTTTTTCTCAAGCCCATTTTGTCCCAACGTCGGCCCCAGAATTGACTTGTATTTGCTTTTCCAAAAATTGGGAACATTCCGTTTTAAGAATCGGTCCCATAGCAAGCGTGTTCATGAAAATTCTGGCGGGGGTCTTAGGAACTCAAACTTTTTATGGCAACATCGCTTTCCCATTAGCATAGGTCTCAACTCTCGTCGAATTGTGCTTACGCACGAATTAGTTTTGTATGTGCTCTCGAGAGTTGGTGTCATTTGATAATAAACAACTCCATACAGTGACTCGAACTCTCGACCTCCAACCTAACAGGCTTCGTGGTTATCTGTTAGACCATCGGGGCGACCGTACCGGCAGATGACACATAGAGCCGACATATACGCGCACCCACCTGGTATACCGCGGCGTATGCAGAATGACACTCGTTGGGGCACTAACTGCTGCGCCGTCGCACTCGGCGAACTAGGGGTGGGTCCTCTTCTCCTGTGCCCTTGTGGTTCTGTGCGAAGGAGGGGGGTATGTGTGTGGTGTCGATAAGGACAACCGGCATCGTTGCTCCGACGTGCGTGTTGCCTCTTTGTTGGAAGCGCTACGGTCGTACCTCGTCGTCAGCACCTTCTACCGAAGTAGGAATTTATCACTGAAATTACATCCAGAAGCGTATTTTCCACCTGCCCCCGAACAATACCAATGCACTCGCTGTGAACGTATGATCGATTGTGTATCGTATGGAGTAATCTCGGGTTACCGCATTACCTCCTTACGGCGAAGGTGATTCAGCGATACGATCCCAGTGACTTATGTCACTGGATTATGTCAGGCGAACGAAATGTTTTCCTATCATCCCCCCTTTTTCCTACGATTGTGTTCAAGTAACGTAATCGGGCTCTGAAGCCTGCCCCCGCCCGTTGCAGGTCCTGATCAAATGTACCAGGTATGATGTTAAGTACAAATGACTGGACGACAAAGGTCCGGTTGCTCAAAAGGTCTAGATTTCGCAGACCGTCAGTACGTAAATACGATACGTTAAATATGTGTTGGAGCCGAGGGATACAACCATTGACCCTTGCACTGCACGGATACATGCCTGTGAATATGTCTGAGATCATGGCGATTAGTCTTCTAACTTGCACCCTATCGCAATATCGCAATTAGATTATGAAACTTTTGAGGTGCCACGAGCTGTTGGTATAACGATTGTTGCCATGTCGTCACTACCGTCTGACACTTAAATCGTGTCAAAAACGAATGTCGGCAAAGGACTCAGAAGAGCACTTTTGAGACGTCTGACACTTACGAGAACGATATGTGGTAAGCGAAATATCCCTTGTACACCACTCAGCTGCACCACACCAGTATGTCCGAAAACATTAACAAGTAGTATAATATTATATGTACATGCACACGTATTACATGTGGGATATTATTATTAAACGTCATCTACATTTCCGGACAGATGGAAAATGCTGATGGCTTCACGAACGCACGATCTCGTCCTATCGAAAGGCTATCCTCTGGCCTGAACGCACACGGTTCTCTCGTGGGGAGTTCGGCGCCGAGTTGGCCCTGTGAGCGAATCTTGTACTATATGTTCCAGTGGCCCCGTCGCCTGTTTCGCCTTAACCTAGCCGTGACTTGTGGCGTTCGATCGGTCCTTCGACGATGGACGTCTTCAATCTGTAAACGTCCCTTTGAGCATATCCACTGTGTCCGAGAATATAATGTACGAATAGAGATTCATGTACACGGCAAACAAAATAATGTCCGACATATCAGACTAGACTAGACAGTAGAGACGGCTGCTTAGGATCGGCGATGTAGGAGGAAGACTGCAGAGCTTTACAAAAGCAGCGACCAACGAGCTGACCATTGGCAAGAGGGGGTAGCGGGATGAGCTCTGGCCATCGGCTTTGCGCTGGCGTCGGGGTCTAGAACGGAAACACCGCAGGAGGCCTAACAAAGCGGCGGGCCCATCGTAGAGCTCCAGCCTGACTTCAGCACGGTGCAAGTCTGGCCGAACATATGAAGGACATCTATACCAGGAATGCGTATTTCCCGGTAGCGGTAATTACTCGAATTTAATAGGGCTCGAGGTAACATTTGTTTACAGAGGAAATTCTCCACGTCCCCTAACCCCGGGCAAATAACGCCTTCATATATTTAAAATGGAAACCAACTCTTTTTTTTACGTTCCTAGCCGTGCAGCCGAGCAGCACAGAGCGCTACGTAGGCGACCACAGGCCCCTGCTATAATATCACACAGATATCATAAAAAGGAATTGGATGTTATGGCGAGTGTAATCATCGAAGGAATAAACTACAGTAGTATTGTAATATAAAATATAAATATATATATATATATATACCAGGCATGAGCTAACATATTCCAATGGAATGGGTGAACACGGCGCAGAGATGCTGCTGGGGACGCTGGGATTTCGTTGAAGCGTCCAGCGTCCATGTTTACAGTTTCTACTCGCGGATAAGATCGCGATCGCTACGCACGTACGAAGTAGCGCACTGCTGTAACTGCTCACTTCCTGCTTTGCGCTTTATGTTGTTGATTTAACTCGCGACATAATAATAAGAATATTCGTACATGAGAGATCGCTATCAGCACTACCGTAACGGCATGAAGAAGTGAAATATCAACGAGGACATGAACAAGTGAAAAATCAACGAAAACCAAATGAACATTTGTTTACTCATATCAAATACTTGCGTTGTGCGCAGCTGCTGCTACTACTGTTTGTGTACCTGGTGCCGGTGTAAAGTGAAAATCGTCGAAAATTACTGTCCGAAGGCCTGAACGAATCTTATACTTGTGCTTCATGTAGTGCATGGGCCACCCGGGGATGATATTTTTTGTCCCCCGACCCAAAAGTTACGCTTTAGTTTTACTCGAAAGAAAAGGAAATATGGGAAATGTTTTGGAAAGGCTGAAAAAGGCTGTTTCCCAGAAATGTTTGGGTTCCGGGTGGGGAAATAACCTTCCGGCCCTCTGGTAAGAAAGTGGCCCACAAGAAACTCAGCCTTAACATTGCGGGGGAAATATGAAATCCGACAGCTAGCTATTATACTGAAGTTAGTGTGGGACACACCCCTTTCTCAAATAAGAAAGTCAGCCTAAGCCAGATCTCTGGTTTCTTATGAGCGGGGCCGGTACTACTACTGTACGCATCCCTGATCTATATGATCACAATAATTTCGAATGTATATTATATTTATGGCCAGTCTGTAGCCCCACGAAGCCGGGAAGGTGCGCTCGACGAGGCAGACGGGGGACAGCACAGTATCACCCTGGCGGCGCCAAACGAGCTACATCTTGGCGAGGGTTTGTAAGTTGGTGAGCGGCGGCCACCGTATGTGGTGGCGTCGGGGCGTTCTCGTCAGGCCTCGTTCGCGAAAACATTATCGGAGGTTCGGACCTTCTGTGCGCAGGTTGGGCACATACGGTACACAACCAATATCCGTCGGGGAAGATAAAAGCTACGAAAGGAATACCAGGTAGTAGGTATGTGTGTTCTTCACACTAAACTTTTTTCTACCCGTCGACATCCAGCACACCCAGTGTCCGTGCCCTTTCTTCGTCCTAAAAAGGTTCCAGTTATGTGGTCACAAAACTACGACACAGACAGAGATACTACGCTCAGTGCAGTAAGCATAGCAGACAATTGTATATTCCATAGTCTATATGTATATCATCCATCGTCCCCGGTGAACTAACAGGTAACGACGAAGCCAAGAACGTGAGTTCGAGCCCCCCCGAGTGCATGCTGGTAGGGACTTTTTTCGCAAAAACAATATATATATATGTATGTCTTGACTACCGGAAAGCACGGGAGCGTGAGTTGGCAAAAATCAATGAAAATCGACGAGCGTTGGGAAGGCTGAACCCTCTGCGCGATGAAAACCAAGGCAAAAACCGTGGTGGGGGAGGAGGGAGAGGAGCCTACTTGTAACCCCGGATCTGAATTACGACTAGGGAGGGAGAAAAGACAAAAGTGCGAAGATAGTAAATGGGATGGCAAAAAACAAAAACAAAATTGCACGTACATTCCTGGTACACTTGTTGGTTGGTTTATTCGTTTGTTTGTTTGTTTGTTTGTTTGTTTGTTTGTTGTTTCATCCCATGTATTATCTTTGCCCTTCCTTTCTCTCTACCTCCTATAGTCGTAGCACAGATCCGGGGTCACAATTAAAGTTCTTCTCCGTCCTCCCCCACTACGGCGCTTTCCTTGTATTTTATCGCGAGAAACGTTTAGCACATTTTTTCGTCGCCAACTCTAGACGATTTGTGCTTACGCACGCAATAATAATACCAGTATGCGCTATCGAGAGTTGATGTCATTTGAAAAAAAAAAAACTCCATACAGATACTCGAACCCTCGACCTCCAACCTAGCAGTCTTCATGGTTACCTGCTAGACCACCGAGGCGACTGTACAGGTAGATTGTACATTTGCCGACATACATACATACGCGCACACCCACCTGCTATATATCGCGGCGTATGCAGAGTAACACTCGTGGAGGCCCCAACTGCTGTACCGTCACACTTTTCGAACTTGGGGTGGGTCCTCTTCTCCTCTTGTGCCCTTCCTTGTGGTTCTATGAGAAGGAGGGGTGGATGTGTGTGGTGTCGATGAAGACGGTCGGTATCGTGGTTCCGACGTGGGTGGTGTTGCGTCTCTGCTGAAAGAAAGAATACGGTCGTACCTCGTCGTCAGCCGGTGCTCGTAAATCCGCCCTGCTCAGATCTTCGCCCGTCAAACGTATAACTTGTTCGTTATAGTTTCTAGGAGGTATTGGAACCCTTGTATCTGCAAGGGAGGGCAGGGATTGCTGTGTTTGCATCACGAAACGAAAGTGCTCCGAGCAAAATTTTGATCGTTTCGGAGCTCCTGTTTGGTATCTACACTCTGCTGTGGCCACATAGGACGCTATGGGCGGTCGAACTAGAGGCCCAGGTACGTTCCCTACTACTGTAGTGCTCGGCGTCCTCGTCAAAAATCTGAGTTAAAACAGTATCAGCAGCCGGAGAAACTGGCATTTTTCAAATTCGTCTTGGGTACCAGGGGTATGGCGAGTCGTTTTCGAGTAAGGGGCGTTTCTAAGAGGCACTTTTCGTGACGATTAAGGCGTCTGATCGATATGCCTCCCGAGACACAAATGTTGACCATGACCTAGGCTCTCTAAAACCTATCGACGGGCGAAGCTCTGAGCATTAGAACTGTAGATATATGCCGTTTTCCGTAGGGAGTACTGATATAGTGTTATTATACCAGAAATAGTATTGCTGCTGCTGCTGCAAAAAGAAAAATACCTGGTATATATTTTTCAACACTCAAGCACTCTTCTTTCATCGTGACCGAAGGGGCTCCTTAATCCGACATCACTGCAATGGATCATATCATACGTTGAAAACGAGTGAATTAGTCACATTAGGGGGCAGGTGCAAGTTGCTCTTCTGGATGTAATTTTAGTGGTATATTCCTACTTCGATGTGTGTGTTCTTCACATTTTACGGTCATTTCTACCCGTACACATCCAGCACACCCATCGTCTGTGCCGACTCTTTATCCTAGAAAGGTAACAGCAGTTATTACGTGGTATCAAAACTACGACACATATACATACACTACGCTGCAATGCAGTGTAAGCAGAGCACAAAATGCAATGTCATATACGATAGGCACGACCTACCCTGCTAGCTAACTAGCTGCGTAAAAGAAAAGAAGAAAAGAAGAAGCGAAAAGGAAGAAATATAAAAGAAACTATATACAACGTGCTGACGACCAGCGCGCGTAAATCACACCACCCATCGTCTTATTTAATACTGTTTTTAGTGTTGGGCATTTTTTCATTTTTTTTTTAAATTCAACACTAAGCCTAGCCCTAACCTTAACCCTAACCCCCAACGACGATATACCAATCGATCTCGTTGTTGGGGTTTAGAGTTGGGGTTAGGCTGTTTCTTAAGGAAGTTCGATTTGTTTCAGTTCGATTTGTTTTTTTCGGCCATTTATTGATGTTTTTGACCCGGAACGCCGTCGAAAGGGTCGTGCGCTTCTCGGAATGCATTATTCTACCATCCCACAAAGGTACCCCACTAAAAAATCCGCTTCTCCATCGAAGCAGTTTGAAACATCCAGCATTTTCACAAATAGAACAATAGACATCAAATACAATTTGAAGGTACTTTCCAGTCAGAAATTACGGAAATTTTGAATAGTTCGTGCCTCTGGGATGTTATTTGTTGGATATTATTCGAAATGCCACATACCTCGAGAACTTGAAAATGCTTCGATGGAGAAGCGGGTTTTTGCGTTGGATACCTCTGAGATGTTTGGCGCACTCTTCCCGAGAAGCGCACGCCCGATTAGCCCGTGTTCCCAGTCAAAAACACCAATAATGGGCTGAATAAAACAAATCGAACTGAAACAAATCGAACTTCCTTAAGAAACAGCCTTAGTAGTGTTAAGGGGCCCCTTCGGTCACGATGAAACACGAGTCTTCCATCGTTGAAAAACATATACTTTTCGTTTTTTTTACAGCAGCAATAATACTATTTACAAGAACGGTGGGAATGAGGAGCGTGACAGACGCCTTCAAGTGGTCAAACTCCTAACTGCATTAAGCTACTGCGTTGGCGGCTCTTCTC
>MEHQ01003969.1:125068-142635 GCA_008828725.1 Saccharina japonica | reverse complement strand
GGAGGACGACGGGTTGGTCCCTGTACCCCCCCCCGTGAGCTGCGCGAAAAAAGCGTTAAAAGCTGACATAGCTCTCTCCTCCCTTTCCTCCGTCTGTCTGTATAGGTGTGAGCGTCGGTAGGCGTGTCGGTCGAGTGATTTCCGTCAGTAGGTGTTTCGGTCGAGGAATTTCCGTCGGTAACTTGTGTTGAGAGAGGCACAGTATATGTGTCGTTCTAGTGATTTCCCGCCGGAATGTGGTTGGTGGTAGAGGAGTACGGTAGGTGTGGCGGTCGAGTGATTCCCGTCGGTAAGTTGAGTTAGAGGAGGACAACATTATAGGTGTGTCGGTCGAGTGATTTCCGTCGGTTACTTGTGTTCGAGGGGTACAGTACGTGCTTCGGTAGAGTGGTTTCCGTGTCGGTCGAGCGATTTCCGTCGGTAAGTTGAATTAGAGGAGGACAACATTATAGTTGTGTTAATCGAGTGATTTCCGTCGGTTATTTGTGTTAGAGGAGTACAGTACGTGCCTCGGTCGAGTGATTTCCGTCGGTAACTTGTGCAACAAGAGTACAGTACGTGTGTGGGTCGAGGATTTTACGTCGGTAGTTTGAGGTAGAAGAGTAGGTATGTCGGTCGAGGGATTTCCGCCGGTGAGTTGCAAAGAGGAATACACTGTAGTACGTGTGTTGTTCGAGTGATTTCCGTCGGTAACTTGTGTTAGAGGAGGAAGCGTGTCCGTCGAGTGATCTCCGTCGGTAGCTTGTGCTAGTTATTGCGTTGTGTACGGTGGAAGAAGCAAGGCGGAGGGGGTCGAAGAGGCTGAAAAGGCGACCCGCCCAGGGAGATAGTCGAGAGAAAGCGGTGGCGAACGAAAGTCCCGAGAGAGCGAAGAGATAACTCGGTGACAATTCGAGATCGAGACCGCAGTAGCAAGCAGGCACACGAAACCAATCTCCAGGAGCAAGAAAAAAGAAAAAAGTCTTGTCTCGAAAAATAACCTCAAACGTCTCGCCATCTCCGCAAGGTCCGCCCAGTTCGGGGTCGACGCGCTCGGCGGCGACGCGCGACTCTGAGAGTGCGAGCCTGGGGAATAGGCGGGGCGGAGGCCGAGGAACGCGAACCTCGAGAAGAGCGGGCCAGAAACTGATCGCGAGGCCGTCGAACGGAATCCGAGCGGAATCCGATCTGAAGCCAAGCCGATTTAGAATTCTTCATTTGCATGAGAGACGTCGTACATTAGTTTATATATGTATATTTGACACATCGAAGCTTTTTCCTTCAGTGTTGGCGAAAAACAAACAAACAAACAAAAACACGGGGACGCCAGGAGATGGAGGGAAAAACGTACTCGATACGATAATAGATAACGAAGTTCTGAAACGGGACAGGGCAAGTGCGTATCTATCGTAGACCTCGGAACAGGCACGCATGAAAGGACACGTCTCAAAAGCCAGGCATGAAAGATACTGCCCGAGCAGGTCTCAGGGGTCGCTAGAGGTCCGCTGCATGGACAGCTTTGACCTCTCCTCTCCCCCAAGCTAACTCGATGTGCGACCTCTCCGCAGTAGACCCGATTAAACTGGGTCCTTGTGACCACCTACGGATTCAAAAAGTAATGCCTCGACCCTTCCCTCGTAGCAATCCCTCGCTAAACAAAACAACATAATTCTGCTCGGCTCACGTCAGCCGAAACGACGGCGGCAAGGGACCATCGCTCGGGGACCCTCTCCAAGGCGACTTCTACGCAACTTCTCCGCTACTTCATCGACCCCGGCCCGAGCCTAGCATTTACATTTAGTGACCATCGCAGAATTCGAACCCACGAGTACGAAAACATGACCAGATGCCCCGTCATGCCTTCGCACTCGTGGGTTAGAAACCCACGGTGTTCACCAACGCAAATGCTAGGCTTGGCCCGGGGTCGATGAATTCGCGGAGAAGTCGCCTTGGAGAGGTCCCGGAGCGATGGCCCCTGGCCGCCGCCGCTACGGCCGATGTGACCCCACCAGAGTCCTTTGGTCACACCACGAAATAACTCTGCTCGGCTCACGTTGGCCTTAACGATGGCGGCAACGGACCATCGCTCCGGAACCTCTCCAAGGCGAATTCTACGCGACCTCTACGGCCCGGGGTCGATCAACTCACGGGACAAGTCGCCTTCGAGAGGTCCCGGAGCGGTTTGTCTCTTGCCGCCGTCGCTACGGCCGACGTGAGCCAGCCGAGCGGAGCCCTTTGGTGACAAAACGGAATAACCCTGCTCGGCTCACGTCGGCCGTAACGATGGCTGCAAGGGACCATCGCTCCGGGGCCTCCAGCGACGCCGGCTCCGCTCCCTCAAGACGGCAACTCCTTCAGCGCATTCGGGGGCGGCCAGTGATGGCATCCCTACAATGTCGGGACAGAGCATGTCGGGTTTTCACCGTTCAGGCAGACATTGCTAGCACCAAGCGCGAAGCGCCGTGAGATGTTCGGCGAGTCGCATGAAGGGTGAGCTGCAATCCTACTAAGAACCGCTCGTGAGGCGGACTTGCATATGGATGACAGCTTCAGTGAGGGGAGGGGGGGGGGGGGGGGGCGCAGTACATATTAGCCACTTTTATAGGAGCTCGAACCCGGGAATTGAACTCACGCTCGTGCGATCGGTACGGTATCGGTTAGACACCGGCGCCATAGCGCCATATCATCCTCCATCCCCCCACCACCTCCCTTTTTTATCCGTAGTCGAGTACTATTGTGCAATTTGTTTTTACCGGAACGATGCTCTGAAGAGTGGTATTACAATCTCGGGGGGGGGGGGGGGGGGGGGGCCCCCGGGTGGCAATAACAACAAACCAGCAAGGGATCGTCTCGTCGATGCTGCAGCACTGCAGTTCCAGGCACGGGGATTCCCCGGGGGGGGGGGGGGGGGGGGGCAGGGGGGTAGTGTAGGGTTGCATGAGCCCTTGCGGTGCGCGATCATCGACTACAAAATACCAGTAGTGTCGGTAGTTACCCACACCCCTGCCCCGCAAGGTAAGAAGGCCCAATCCGTTCGCATAAACCACTAGAGTACCACTCTGACCGGAAATACAAGGATCCTTTCTATTGAATATTAATGTACTAAATTTCCTTATATTCCGGGTCAGATTGTATATCAAGACATGGATTCTGCAGGCATATGAATATACTCGGAGCGGCTTTACTGTTACAGGGGAACGTCATAATCAGAACCAAAAAAGCTGTGTAACAATAGAATAGGGGGATAACATGTTTCTTGGATCCATCGTGGGTTCTGATTACTCTTCTTACCACATTAGCCCCCCCCGTAATATGTACCAGGTAGCTACTATACTATTAATAGTACTGCTGCTGCTTATAATAAAAAAATCCCAGATTTCCAAAAAATTACCCTAGATTCTACGTCAGTGATGCGGTAAAGGCTGTAAGTAAAAGGCGTATGTATAATAAAATATTCCCCGATTTTCCATACTTTATCCTCAATGACTAATTCAGTGATGCGGTATACAAAGGCTAAATAAAAGGCAAATAATGAAAAATTCCCCGGTTTCTATACTTTATCCTAGATACCAGGTAATAATTCAGTGATTCGGTAAAGGCTGCTTACTGCTGTAAAACATATACCAGGTACGCTACTAGTACACTAATTAATGCTGCTGAGTCAGAGGGGCAGTCTAGGCGTATTGGTTGAGCTACCCTACCGAGGCTACGTACTCGTATTGGTAGAAGCGGGCGCCCCTCGACTGCTGTCAGAATCCAGTCAAGCATTTTACACCGGTCCGTACGGAGCACGGAGATATTACATGCAGCTGGTGAGATTCGATGGGTAAAAAAAAAGACACCTCAACAACCCAAGCCTTTATCTTCGCAAGCTATGCCGCCGGTTATGAAACTTCAACGTAATCCATCCATCAATCAATCAATCAATCAATCAATCGATCGATCAACCTATTTTATGTCTAATCCTAACCCGCCTTTTACGGGGGACCATAGTAAACACTAGTAAATAGGGACCTGCGGTACACACCAAAACTGCGTATAATATTCCCCTAATTTTACTATTACGGAGGACCAAAGCCGGTCGCCCCGGTGGGCTAGCAGGTAACCACGAAGCCTGTTAGCGTCAAGAAAGCGAGTTCGAGCCCCGCCGAGTGCATGCTCATAGGCACTTTTTCTCGCAAAAAATATCTTGACTAGCAGAAAGCGCGAGAGCGTGAGTTAGCAAAATTCGATGAAAGTCGACGAGCGTTGGGAAGGCTGAACCCTCTGCGCGATAAAAATGAAGGCAAGAACCGTAGTGGGGGAGGAGGGAGAGGAGCCTACTTTGTGACCCCGGATCTGAGTTACGACTAGGGAGGGAGAGACGGGAGTGCGAAGATAATGAATGGGATGGAAAAAAAAAAAAAAAAAAAAATAGTAAATAGGACTTACGGTGCACACAAAAATCTATATGTTTACCTATTACTACTAACAATATTTGGTCCTATTTACTATGGTCCTCCGTAATAGCAACATTTGGTCCTGTTTGTTGACTATGGTCCTCCGTAATATGATACGTATGCACAGCAGCACGGTAACATTGGCAGTACGCCCCACTTATGGCTACGTATACACCTACAGGCGACGACAGCAGGAAACGTGACCATATACAAGTATAGGCCACAGCGCCCCACCAACACACCGGAGGGGCAGTAGGCGGCGGCCGCCGCATGATCGCACTCTGCGTCGTAGTTTTGTGCCCACAGAACTGGTATCTCTGTAGGATCAATAATCGACACAAGACACTGAGTGCGCTGGATGTCGACGGGTAGAAAGGACGGTTTAATGTGAAGAACCCACACACACACACTTGCTGGTCCTTTGCCTTTGATTGCCTGCTTGCTTGTCTGCCCGCTTCGCTTGCTGCGTGCTTGCTTGTTCGAAAAATATACCGGGATTTCTTGAATGTTGTCGCGTACTCCTGTACTCGGCAGTACCGAGCACTTAATGTCCGTTTATCATTGCTTGCCTGCTGCTTGATTGATTGACCCGTATACAGGGCGCCCCAGAGTGTACCAGCCAGGGGTAAACATTATTTGATGTTGCTCATGATATCACGTTGAAAAAACAAATTACGCTTAGGTACAAAAAACTCGATACTTAAGCCGCAATCACCCGAAAAAATCCAATCTACAAATACGATACACTTTTTTACAGTCAGTACGCCACACCATATGAGAAACTGGGAAGTTTATATCATGATATTGATTTCGGCTCAAATTTTGCGAGAAACATGAGAAAACGAGAAAACTCGTACCAGGTACAAAATAAACGATTAAATTCACACTTTCAACACACGCATATATATCGCAAGTCTCCCCTTCGGACGTACGTGGGGTGACGCAAGGGTCATGCATCAGTGCAGGCTGCTGCTGCTGCTGCTTTTGCTGCTGCTACAACAGTCAGTACGAGAACAAATACCTGGTACATATACAGCGGCAGCAGCAGCAGCAGCGGCGGCGGCAGCTTGGCGGTGGATGCATCAGCAGCAGGAGAAAACAAAACAACAGCAACACACCGACGCCGCTACTGATTTCGAGTTGGCTCTTGCGGGCTTAAATAGCGTAATATAAGCATAGGAGCGGCAAACTAGCTCACACAAAAAAAAAAAAAGGACAAAACATGTTCAACTCTGATAGCATACAGCATGCTATAATATCTATCCTTGCAGCGGCAGCAGCACGAGCAACCGGCACTACTCAGGGGCCGGTAAGGTCGAAGCTGCACCCCCCCGTCGAGTGCACAACAGGTGCAACGAACTTTTTTTCCCCAGAGGGTCAGCACGCCCAGGGCGGTCCGTGACTTTGCGGCTTGCGTCGACCTCTCGTGCCCCGGAAGCGGCATCCTGCTATAATATTCGCCCATGATACGAGTATACTATTACGGAGGACCATAGTACATAGGACCACATATTGATACTAAAAATAGGTGAATATATACGTTTTTGTCTGTACGTGGGTCCTATGAATATTTACTATGGTTTGATACTACAGTGCCTACAGCTCGTAACACAAGGAAATTGCTTCCGTCACAGAGTGGGGGTCATTTTTGTAGATCTTGATCGAACAAAGCTTGGCGAAACCGGCACAGCAGTAGTAGCCGGATACGGCACACAAGCGCATGTATCGCTGCCATTAACAGCCAAGCCCTGCGGATTTCGCTCTAAGGCAAGCTCGAGGCTGAGACGGTCACGTTGCCAAACGAGAAATCCTCCAAGGGTGAGTGGTAGTGCCGTGGCGATGATACATGCACGCGAAGTCATGGCCACAGCACTACCACCCACTCTTGGGAGGATTCCTCGTATGACAGAGTGACCGTGCCAACCTCGAGCTTGCGGTAGCAAAAATCGGCAGGGGCTTTTGGTGAAGTTTAGCAGGATGCCGCTTCCTTCCGGGCCGGGGGCACGAGAGATCGCGGTGCAGGCCGCGAAGTCACGAAACCGCCCTGGGCGTGCTGATCCTCTGGAGAAAGTTCGGAGAAAGTTCGGAGAAAGTTCGCTGCACCTGTTGCACTTGACGGGGGGCATGCAGCTCCTCCGACCTTACCGGGCCCCCTGGTTTATCGGTGGTAATGGGCAATGTTGTGCGAGTTCTTTCTTGCTTGGAACTTCTTGGTGGGAGCCTGAGCTCTAGCTCGGCTCGCCGTCAGGAATCTTGAGGAGTTATGTTCCATACCCGCGTAGTACATGTACCGACTACAACTCAATTCGCATTCCCGCCGCCTTCGAGCTCGTCTTTCCGTCTTATTAAATACATGGTAGTCAAAAAGTCATATATTTTACTATTAAAAAACAACAGCTGTGAAATCGAGGATTTCGTCGAAACTCATCTTTGCGTACGTAGCTGAGTGTAATACTTCGATCGCGCGTACTTACGGGTTTTATATGTCCTCATGCAGATACAACTGTGGCGCGCGCTTGCGGGGAACTTTACGTAACACAGCAGTAAACGGTACGGTAGCAACAAAGTAAGAATCGCGCACGGGTACTTAAATTCTCCATTTTCCACGTGCTGACGTCGTTCCGGCAAAATATCATACGATACGTATGATACAAGTTGTGCAAGTACATACATACTGCATGCACTATGTACTCCCTAGACGCTTACGGTCACGAGTACTCGTACAACACAAGCCATGACGTTCACTACTGGTTGTAACCGTCTGGGGAGGTTAAGATGGGAAAGATTACGGTGAGAACAAAATGGACGAGTTACAGCGACGGCAACTGCGTGAGTAGGCGGTGATACGGACCACAGGCAGAAAGTACTGTCCGGGTTACCATGCAAGGACTCGTACGCCACGGTCGCAACACGACCCTACCCGTCCTGCTGGGCACGAAGGCCCCACTACCGTAGGTCACGAGAACAACACCCGAGTTGCCGAAGGGGAGGCGACTCTGCACGAGAACTGGGAGCGCGTCACCGAGGAAGAGGTGGACGGAGGGAGCACTGGGGCAGCGGTTCAACACCAAAAAAAAAAACAATGCTTCGGGTCGCTATCTCGGGCCCCCAAAAGTGATACAACCCGTTTAATACTGCACTGCTGTACAGAGTAACCTAAATATGACTGTAAATTCCAAGTGTTTTGCCCCTATATCGGGAGTGCAGCCCTAAAAGGGGTCAACATCTTCAAATTATATTGTATGGACATCACATCATGCATAACTCGGAGCAAGCTGCACGGCTAACGGAGGCACGGGGGTGGAGGTGTCCTTCCTCTGTGATACTATACGATCATATCACTGTCCCAAAATATAAGGACCATTTTGACTGAACAAAAAAATACAAACGGTGTTTATATTTAGAGGCAGAGCGGTAAGTGGTATTTACGTTGTATGATATACCAGGTACCAGGGAATTACTCAAAACCACTTCAATCTGAAAACTACTTGGTATTATGGTACATACTGGGATTTGATGTCGTTGCCTTTTGCTCAACGTAAAAACCAGCGCATTGCTGCTGGTGCCGCTACTGCCTCTGCTGACTCCCGCTGTAGTAACTTGCTGAAGCAGGAGCAACCACCAATACCCTACTGCTGTTATACTGGAACACTCGTACTCTGCCGCTGTCTATGAGTCACCTGAACGGAGACTGGAGAGGAGGAAAGTACGAAAATGTCTGCTCGCACTTTCAAGTACTGACATGTAAGTACGACGTGGGTATACAGCACCATTCGCGGACTGCTGCCTGCCCTGCAGCAGAGCATGCAGGGTGCCAAGTGCCACCCGTACCATATAATACCGTAGCATACCATAATGACGTACCATACTTGCTCTGTACCATACCATACCGCAAACCTTACGCATGTCTCGGTGCACCACGAGACAGCACCAATCGTTGCCTGCTGCCCGCCTTGCAGCTGCTGCACAAGCAAACACGCAACGGTGCCATCCGTACAATACCATACCATACCATACCATACCATACCATACCATATAATACCATACCGTACCGTACCATACCGTACAGTAGTACCGTACAAACGGTGCATGTCTCGCGCATTGGAGCGAGCTCCGAGCACGAGATATAAAGTGATTATGTACCAGGTACCATATTAAAACGAGCCATTTAGGCCAACTGCCGCGAACGTCGACAACCCCCACGCCCCACGCCGACACCGTTCACGATCCAGACCGAGTCCACGAGTACAGCAGCGGTTACACGGTAAAAAAAAAAAAACACACACACACACATGAGCCTACCCCATCATACCGTCCGCATTGACCCGTGTACACACATAGATTGCAAAGTTGAATTTGTCTACTGTTGATGAGGTGATCTAGGAGAAGGCGAGCACTCTGTCGCACTGCCGCCTGTGGGAACCAAGGTATATACGTACCGGTTTACCGGGCACAGCTACGGCGAAGCACTGTTCAAAAACGGAAGGGGAGTCGAAATATAAAATATTCCTCTTCGTATTGTACGTACTGGTTCAACTTTTCTGGTGTACGAGTCGTAATGGAAAATTGCCGACGTCGTTATTACTTGCCTTTGGTGTCCCCACCGGAGACCTGGTAGACCTGGTAGATCTGGTGGTTTTTCTAAATGCGCAGGCGACCGGTTGCGAAAAACCTTTCAAGTCATCAGTTCTAATACAAACGTCGGCGGCTGTCGTTGTCCTTTCAACATAGAGCATACCAGGTATCAAACAGCAGCTGCAGTACGTAACGTGGAGAACTACTTACGATACGAGCACAATATGATAACATCAAACGGAGAAGCGCGGTGTCATCAACCGCCAATAGTGTAGTACGGGTATCCCTAGGTACCATACGATAGAGCGGGCGCGCTGCGAGTGCTGTAAACTAGTTAGGCGTAGGATCAACACGATACGATCACTCTTGCTTGCGCACATGTCGTACGTAGTACGGCATTTTCTTCATGATCCAGTACACCTCAGGTGGGCGTGGGCGGGGCACGAGGAACGAGTATAAAGGACCAAAGGAAATAAGGAAATGTGAAGTTTGCCAGTCCCTATCCCAGCAGCCCAGCACCTCCAGCAGCCCGGGCTGCTTTGCTTGGCCGGTGCAGCAATCGTCATCTATTTCCTCCTCTGCCCACGCCACTGCAGTTGCTGTACGTAGCTACTGCTGTAGCTACAGATATTACACCTTTCCTGTGCCCTAAAAGGGTAGGTTTGTCTGTTGGTCCACGGACTCGGGTAACATGATTACACCGGTATTCGTACCAGGTACTTGTTTGTGTTGCACAAATTCTTCACTTTCAACTCTCCAGCAAATGCCACTCCGTGTGCGTAAATATAAGTACGGTGTGAGAATTAACATGGATATTAAACGGTCCTTACATTTCCGTCCACGGCAGTGGTCAACTCGCAAGCTCCCAAGGAGTTAAGAACGCTAAGCGATCTTCCCGAATAAGCCGTGGTCATATATATCATACCAGGTACTCCACATAATAAGTCACAGGTGTCTCCATAAATGGTTTCTGTTTCTAACCTCCCCCCCCCCCCCGGTACGTACCAGGGTTCAGTATTCCCACTGCAGGTTCGTTCATCATCGTCGTCTTTTGATTGGTACATCTATCTGTGTCACATTCCAGTATGCCAGCACAACTCCTACACCTGCCTTCACCTCGTACCCTCGTACCATACATATCTGCCAGGCCAGGCAAGTATAATGTGCACGTACGGCCAGTACATCTAACTACTCTCATGTGTAGTCTATACGCCATCGCAGCTGGCATGCGTTTGCGCCCAAGGAAAAGGAAAGAGAGAGAGAGTGGCTTGGGCCGGTCTGAAAGCTCATGCACGCGATCGGTATACAGCGGGCAGTACGAGGTCGTACCCTGCCGGTATCTCGTACCGTTACCTACTGTTTTTGTGCCGGTATGATGCTCCTGCTGCGTGATGCCGATAAAAATGTACTGGAAAAAAAATAGAATCTCCATCACAGCCTGGGTTCTACGTAATGTACCAACCTCTGGTACGTCAAGTATTGCGAAGAGGTACGCAGCAAAGCACCCCAAACGCAGTCACTCGTGATACCAGATACACGGTGTGTATATACCGGTGCCACCCACCGCCGTACCAAGTAGACACCGAACGAACTGGGCTGCGCTACGCGCCCACTGCCGACATTTCGAAAACAGCGAGTATCGCTCGCTCGCAGTACGTCCCTGTTTATCTGTGTCCTGGGGGCAAACTACCACTTTATAAAGTTGCTTGTTTTATGAACTCACATTGACGATCATAAAATACGCACGGTCCACCGGTGTAGTCTGCGTACTGCTGCAGTGACTGGTATATATACACGCAGCTCGTCGAAGGCAGGAGGGTGATGCTTCTGCAACACCCGGCCTGGCCTGGCTGACATCTACTCTGTACTGCTGCTGCTGTATATATCTGACTCTATGTATCATACAATACTTTACGAGTGGTACTCCTGATACTCGTCGAAAGTCGTAGGGAAAATACTTGTGAAAAAAGGGAAATATAACCACCACTCGTGGGAGCAAAGCGCGAGGCGGCGACGCAAAAAACAATGGGCCTCGCCGACGAGCTGTGCCGGGGTGCACCTAGCGTCCACCGCAAAGAAATCCATGTTATTTTTATTTGAGCTACGGTCGCGTGACCCGGTTGCTTGGAGCAAGCAATCGATCAGGGCTTTTGGGCACGCGCGCCGTCAAAAGCAAGAGAGAGACAAAAGAGAGAGACGGGAAGAGAGAGAAGAGAGAGGAGAGGAGAGAAACGCGTAGGCACATCTCAACTCCCTCCCATTTTTTCGACGATGGGTTCCCATCCCTACATTCGACAAAACCACCCGTAAAGCACTCACCACGTCAGGGCACCCCCGATACTAGTCACTCGTTCGTTCGGACGGAGAGGGCTTCCCGTTGCCTTCTCTGTCTTGTCTTTTGAGTCGTGTTTTGTGTGATTTTTAGGTTCGCTACGGATCTTCTTGCGGGCAAATAGCCCCTACTAAGCACGCCTTTCCAGGTTTCCGAACTCCAATTTTTGTGTCACACTTTTTTCTTTCCATAAAAGTTCCTTTCGGTAGGCATTGCCCAAGCAGAGCCACGTAACGAACCAGGTGAGAGCTCCCGCGATACTCGTACATCGACTGTAGGCTGAGACTTGTGTTCCGCTTCCGGGTGCTGGCGATTCGTTCTCGCTTCTAGAACTCCTGCGTCGAACCGTGCGAAAGTCCGAACCTTTTTCCACGCCGTTTTCACACGATGACACAAGCAAACAAGCTGCTTCTCAGACCCCTTCCCATTCTTTCGCCACCCGCTTTGCCTCGAGCGCTTTGAGGAGCACCCTCACTAGGCTCTCGTCGGTATCCTCTCTTGCGTAAGCCTCGGCACACTTGCCCCGAACCTGGCGTTGAAATGTCGAAGAAAGAACGTGACGAAGAGCAAACGTCGCTGCTGACCCTCCCAAAAGCGAGGCCCCCTCCCATGTGATATACGTCACTTGTTGCAAAGCACTCTCTTGTGCCTCTAGTCTTCAGTGTTTTACGAACCAGGTAGCATTTATGCCTGCAGAAAGCAGACAAGACAAGACAAGACAGCAAGACAATCTCCTCCCCTTTTACGTGATACCCCCCCCCCCCAAACACCGACTCCCTCACGTGTCTGCCTTTTCCATCTTGCTCCCCGGTCACTGCCTCTGTTTGTTGTTTCGTTGCAGACAACGGAAACGCGCATCGTGGAACGGCCATCTACTCGTCCAGCTCAGCTCGAGGCTTGACGCCCAGAGAGGGTCATCAACGATGATTCCCACCCCTGTAGTTGGTGGGACCATCGGGTATGCCGTCGGCTGCATCGTCCTCCTCCTGGTGTTGAAGGTTGGACAGGTGGGTTCAGGTTTAATGAAGGTTCAGGTCTAAAAGGTCCAGAGGTGTGGTGCGGTGTACTAGGTAGTATACAGCAGCGGTAGCCCGAGATGGTGTGCCCGTTGGCTGCGCCCCCTGCTCGCTGGGGACGGAGGAGGAGCAGGAGGTGGCGGAGGAGGCCTCTTGTCCTTCCTGTCCCCCCCCCTTTCCAGTGAGGTTATGGCTTGTTGTTGGTTGCTTTGTGTTTCGAGTTGTCAAGAGATACCCGAGCTCATACACCAGGCACACGACAACTACATAACCTTCCGAGCATTCAAATCGTGTTCGGCTTATACATATTACTGCAGTAGTTACACCCTGGTCTGCTGTAGTATGAGTTGTACGTACTATGATAACATCAACATACGGTATTCGTGCGAGGTTCAACTGCCGTCTGGTGTATTGCTCTACGTGAACATATAAATGGCTGTGATAAGAATAATCAACTTTGAGTCGCAGTGCCCGTATATACGAGTAGCGAATACGACGTAGCGATAGGCGAGCTGTTGCCTGCCGAGCGCGAGATTGCCCCCAGAACTGCAGGTCAAGACGGCCTTGGAAGCGACAAGTGCAGGCAGTGCGTTGCAACTAAACAAAGTGTTGCTGCTGTACCATGGCGCACGCGTGTCGTACGATATACTTATACGTACACACCCTTCTGTTGCAGTTCGAACACGTCCACACCTCGCACAGATCATGATCTACGTATTTACGTATCTGTCTACAGCAGTATATCTACTGTAGTTCCTCACCTGCTGTTGTGAGGGTTTGTGCGGGGTCGTCACAGTACAGATTCAACCCCAGGAAACACGTGGTAGATCATGCGGATTACACGGGTCCCACTCGGCAACATGAGCTAGATCATTCAGAATCGTGAATAGATCTGCCTTGAAAGACCTAGATCATGAACTGTGGGGATATGATTTATCACATCCCCTACCCCAGCAAAACCTGGACTGCTTCGTGTGACCGACGCTGTTATCGTCACTTTTTCTTCTTTTTTTTCACCAATTTTGGTATTTCCCGATGGAGTTCATTATTCATTGTTCTCCACGTCCACATCACCACTCGCATTTCACCGGGTTTCCCCATCGTTTTGTCGGCGTTCGTTTTCACGCTCCGCAGACGACGGGAAGGATCACCAAGGATAACACGGGGATCGGCTTCACGGTGGTGATCATGTCCTCGATCTGCATGTGGATGCTCTGGTGAGAGACAAAGACACTACTACTATGTACGAGTGTTCATAGTTGATAGTGGTGGCAGCAGTAGCACCAACGGAAACTGCTGTAGTAGCAGTAACAGCAATAGCACCAACAGCAGTAGCAGCAACAGCAGTAGTTCGGAGTAAAAAGCAGCAGGCACGATGAGTAGTGGCAGCAGCAGCGTTAACGGAAACAGTAGCAGTAACAGCCGTCAGAGATCACACTCTACTTCCCCGAACCGACCGGTCTTTGAGGCTACCGACGCAACCCCTCCTTGGCTGCTGGCAGCACCAGTAAGTAGCAGCAGGCGTGACGGCGTAACGGCGAGCCGTTACAGATCACACTCCGCTTTCCTCGATCTTTTTTTTCGGCAACCGAAGCGGGCCCCCTTATTCGCCTTCCCATGATAAAGTTTTCATAAGTGCAGGAACCACGGTCGGCAAAACGCTGCCGCGAATACACCATCTGCTACCAACATGAAACATATACGACTCTGGACGGAAACATAAGAACCGTTTAGGCATTGGATGGAGCACGGACACAACCCCAACCCCAGCAACATGCCTCCTTATGTCGCTTCGTGTGGCCAATGCTGTACTCGTAGCCGCCATCGATATGCTTTTATAGTAGTTGAAGTTGACCACCGTGGCAACCGATTCACTTCACGTATTGCGTTCGTCTTGGCACGTCTTGCGTTCGTCTTGGCACGTGTTGCGTTCGTCTAAGCATGTCTGAATCGACACTTGAACCTCCTTTGCTCTCCTTTCACGTCTCTCTCTTGCCTTGTTCCCGTGGTGCGTGCGCCTTGCCTGCCTGCCTCTCCGTTCCCAGGGTGATGGCTTGGTTCCACCAATGGCATCCGTTGATCACGCCGGAGTTCCCGTGAGAAGGCCAGGCGTGTGCCGCGGCGGTAGGGGAGGGAGGGGTAGGGGGCGGAAAAATGTGTGTGTTTTTCTGCGTGTCATACTGTCAGTGTGCTGGAGCAAAGGTGGGGGTCCTTTAGACTTTCAGCGCCTGGCGACGCGAGCGAAACCCGCCTCCTTCCTCATCCAACGCCCTCCCTGTCTAGGAGACCGGTCTTACATGGGGCGCGTCAGGTCCTTTTTTGGCCTTAATATACTAGTTTTAGTGTAGGGGGCGGTCAGTCAAGGGGTCAAACCGCGGGTCTCCTAGCAGATTTTTCCGTCAGTGGTGCCTTTCCTTTCTCCATGAAGGTCACATGGTGGGGTTTCTTTAGCCTGGAGCGGCTTTTACGCGTTCGGGGAGACGCCGGGGGGTCGGAGCTAGCACGGGATTTCCTCCGGGTGGTGTCTCAGATCGTAACGCGCGCGCGCCACCTGTGCTACTGAGCCTGGAATGGAAAGGACGGCGAGGTCACACACAGCTCCTATCCTTGGGTATGCCACTTTGTGCTCGTGGACGGAAAAGAGGCGTTTTTTTCTAAGCGGACTTCGGCGGGCGGATGTCAGCAGAGACGTGTCTTTTTCCCCAGCAAGGGATGGGGGGGGGGGGGGGGGCATTGCCCTGTTGAAAATGACGGCCTTCCATGATGACAAGCCGTCCAGATTGTGGTGGGATGGTGGGGGAACGGAAATATTTGGCTCTAGCTTCGGAATCTTGCTAAGGGTCCAGGGACGAATGGGTGGTGATGATGTTTTTTGGAAGCGGGAGCAGAGGGGGGGGGCGGGGGGGAGGCGGGGGGGGGGGGGGGTGTTAAAATGCCGGAAACTTTTTTCAAAGCTTATGAAGTTTTTTTTGTAACCTACTTAAGATAGGACTGGTACGGTGCACGGGTAGTGAGCGATGCCTGGTAGTGAAACAGTATATAAGAACATGGCACAGCAGCAGCAGTTGCCAAACACTTTCCAAAACTAAAAAAAAAAAAAAAAATGGTCAAAGATGTGAACTTGTGAAGTAAAACCCTCTCGCTTTTTCGAGGGGGGTGAAGAATACTAAGAATAATCACTTCGGATTTCTTCGAGCAATACTGCTTGCTTCTGCCGTGGGAGGCAGGAACCCCGCCGGTAGGGTGGGATGGTTTGACGCGTTAAACGCGGCAGGAAGTGGAACAAGACACAGCCCGATTATTGGGTTTCTATTGTATGGCATGGCCTTTGTTGCATAATAGGGGCTGGCTGGCGTGACGCCCCGGGGTCCCCTAAAAATATCGCTCTCAAATCTCTGCTTCAGATCTCCGCCTCAGATTACTGGGTTCGTACTGTAGGGCATGGCGTTTGTTACATAGGGGCTGGCTGGTGTTACGCCACAGGGTCCTAAAATAATCGCCCTCAGCTATCCGCTTCAGATCTGCGCCTCATGCCCTCAAACCTCTGCTTCATATCTCCGCCTCTGAGTTCTGGGTTCGTACAGCATGGCAAGGCGTCTGTTGCACAGGGGCTGGCTGGTGTGACGCCCCGGGGTCCCCTACACAAACCGCCCTCAGATCTCCGCCCCAGATTTCTTTATTGGACTGGGATTTACTGCCGACGGAAAAGCTAAGAGATAAAACTCTTACGTACCAGTAGGATCTCTACAAAAAAGGATTAGAGTGTAAATAACTCGACCAAAATACCGTCCTAAAGCATATGATAGGTCCACCACACTATTTTCCTTTCTTTATTCACAGCAGTAATAATGGTAGTCCGCGGGTGACAGCTCGGCTCCCACAACGCACAATCACAAGGCGACAAGCGGGGACAAAACTTGAGCTAGACCGCCCTTTACGCCTATCGGTGCACACGAAATGGTCTGGTATCATCAGGGAAGACACGGTGCCGCGGCGCCGAGTCCTACAGGCTACAGGTATACCTATTATTGGTGCACACAACAGTCTGGTATTAGACGCGACGGTATGGTGAAGGTAATGTACGGTATGGTATGGAAAGGTATGGTGCGGGCGCCTAGTCCTACCGGTATACCATTTGGTGCACACAACAGTCTGGTAGTCTGGTATTAGACGCGACGGTATGGTGAAGGGAATGTACGGTATGGTCTGGAAAAGTATCGGTGCCGGCGCCGAGACCTACCAGTATACAGGACGAATCAGGGGGGAATACCACATGGAAAAGGACCAGCCTGTTTTTAAACCCTTTTGCGATCCAGAGAGACTGCGACCAAAAATAAAAATGACACAGTTTTGGTCTTACGAACCGTCTACGAGTAGTTAGTTGTTACAAGGATTTACCCTGGGCTGGGTAATCGATCTTTTTTTTTGTTTTTTTTTAATCCTCCGGCGGATGGGTCAAAATAAAGCTTACGCCCTCCACACTTCCACGTCTCACTTCGTGTCGTTTGTCAATTCACTCCATGCCCCCTCGGAAGTATCAGCCCTTGCTGTCTACTACTCCGGAGACTTGAGCATGTTGACCCGACCTGACCCCCGAAGGGGCCCGGTGCGGTGGGGATAGCCACCCGAAGAGTAAACTCTCCGGGTAGTGTGGAACTTACCGCAGCTCATCCACTAACAAAAACCCAGGCCAAGAAGCCTTCCCGCCAGACTCGGATCATTTCTACCCGTTTGGGAAAAAAAAAACGGCACCCTGGTTGTCTAGCTCACGCAGCGAGTGGCGTGTTTTACAGCGTCGTTGCCAACCGACGCCAACCCAACCTAAATATAATATATTTATGGGGGGTGGGGGGCGTACTCAAACAAAAACCCAGGCCAAGAAGCCTTCCCGCCAGACTCGGATCATTTACGATCCACCCTACCCGTTTGGGCGTTGGTCCTCGATCGATCTTTCACCCCTATAGCTCAGTAGGGAACACCTTCACATTTGACGGCGTCGACGGCAGGACACGGGTTCGAATATCTCACTTCGAACGTTTATTTCTTAGAAACGCTTGCTTGCGCGTGCGTCCCTAAAAACGTGTCTCCCCCTGGTTCCCCAGGTATTGAAACGAAGCGGATATATAAGTCGGTCAACATACGGCCGTGCACGGTACCGACGTCCCAAAGATCCCGCCGTTTAGAGGGGGAAGAGTGTTGTAAGATCCCGCCGTTCAGAGGGGCGGG
>MEHQ01003969.1:77014-111972 GCA_008828725.1 Saccharina japonica | reverse complement strand
CCCCCCCCCCACCCCCCCCGCCCCTCCGTCAAACCTTTCCCCCTCGCCGCCGCTCTCCGCACCGACAGAGGACGCCACGGACCCCCACACGCCCGGTCCAACAGACACAGTACGCTGTCCCACGGACACGTAACGAGGGCCGCCGGCGGCGCTCCCGACGGAGCCCGAAGGACTCGTCGCCAAGCCTGACCCCGGAAGGGCAGACCGGGCGTTTCGATGAAAATTTCGCGTCCCCACGGACGATGATGGCGCCGCCGCCGCCGCCGCCCCCCACGCTGACCCCCCCCCACCCCGCCCGGCCCCCGCAGCTAATGGTGGGGCGTGCGAGTCGGGAAGAGGGGTGGGACCGCTACCGATACCGCTGCCGCCGCTGCTGCTACCGCCGCCGCCGCCGCCGCCACTGCCGGCGTTGCCGCCGATGGCAACGGACGATGCCGGAAGGAGCCCTTCAACGTTTGACCTGAACTGGCCGGCCAAGTAAGTCATGTAGCTCGAGGAGATGCCGAGGCCTTGGGAGAGCGGAGAGTTATCGGCGGTTGGGCCTGGAGGCGGTCGCGGAAGGGCGACGGAGGGCTCTCGCGTCGCCGGTCCGGCGATTTTTCGCGAGGGTGCGTTGGCGGCGGGCTGCGGGGAGAGGGATTGGGACGACTCCTGCCTAGCAGAGCTCGCGGAGGGAGGGTGATGAGGAAGGGTTCCCTCTCGATGCTGATGATGGTGTGGCTGCCGCTGCCACTGCTGTTGCTGCTGCTGTTGCTGCTGCTGCTGCTGCTGCTGCTGATGCTGCTGCTGCTGCTGCCATTGATGCTGCTGCTGCTGCTGCTGCTGTTGGTGGCTTTCTTGGTGGTATTGGTGATGTTGCTCTTGAGCGTGAGGCATCGCCGTTGTTGTTGTTGCTGCTGCTGCTGCTGCTGTCCCCGCAGTCGCTGCTTCTGTCGGCGATGCACTACGCCCAAGAGCCGCTTCGGTGCCGAGAGGCTGGTGCGGTGGTGCCCGTACCGGCCACCTCGCGTGAGAGAGGTCGGCGGAGTACTTCTGCTCGAGGCGTTCGATAAGCACGTCCTCTTTGCCGGCGTATTGCTTCAAGATGGCGTCGAGGCTAGAAATCCTCTCCGGATTGTGGGCGCTGTAGAACTCCACCAGAGCCTGCGCGCCGTCCCGCGGTCATGAGGGGAAAAAACGTTCGTTGGTGGTGTGGAACCTTCTGCTGCGTCAAACAACAATACTTAGGAAACGAACAACACTAACCGGTAGTTGTTCACTTGAGGAGTATACTAATAGTCAGTACAAAAGTATTGCCTCAGAAGGCAAAAGCTAACTGCAACACCCTATACTACCGTGGGATGAGCCTTCCCCCGCATAGTACCGCCTCCTTTTACGTACAAAAGTTCAAGGCCACATCCAAGGTCTGTCACTCCGTTCCATGAAGAACCGAGGGATCGACCCAACTCGGTCTGTACTCCACACCAAAACTGCACACTACTATAGATAAACCTGAACGGGGCGTCCGCCCCCACATTGGCGTCGCCGGCTTGGTCTGTCTACGACTGCAAACATGACTCAATTCTACTATCAAGTAGTTTGTCGCCAAATCGGGGGGGTGGGGCTCGAAAAGGGTGAATGAAGTAGACCTTACTTCGACGGGTGATGCTCTGTTTCCTTTACAATAGATGGTGGGTGAGCCTGATGGTATATATATATATGTATATATGTATATACGTACTGGAGAGGACTCCGGTATAATGCCGCTGACGACTACGGCTCGCTTTGATAGGCTGTGTATCACGTTGCCTGCTGGCTGTATTGGCCTTGATCGTGTTGGGCATGCGGGCCGAAATCCCGTCATTATCATATTCCGGTAATGTTATTGCATTGGTGGACAATGTTGGGGCGTTCTAGGGAGAAAAAAACAAGCTCAGGGTAGCTACAGCTAACGAGCCTAGAATATCTACAGTTAGTTTACAACAAATAGCAGCCTAGGGTATAGTAAACCGCACCTACAATGTTTCAGGCACACAGAAAAAGCGGCAGGGCAATACCTCGTAGAGCAATAGGTGAGCGCCCAATGTGCGAGGCTCAGCGCGCCGGCGCGCTGCCCTCAATTGCAACCAGCGCAACAGAAGCAGCAGTATTAAGCATAAATGTAGTGCTGCTGTACTTGCGGTTAATACTTTACGTTGGTCTTACATAGCGGAGCGAGGTACTCGTACCGTCGTTCCACCGCAACGACCCGCAACTACCCGCAAAAGCGGCCAGTTGCAGCAGAGGCTAATTTTATCCGCCATACTATCAGCATATATGGCTGACAGTATGTACTGGTGTCAGCTGTCAACATGTTGTACGTACCCGGTGTGTACGTGTGCTGTAAATGTAACATTGATACGAGCAGTTGCTCAGTCACCAGTTTTAGTCTTACCGTCGTCAGACCTATGCTTACTTCAATTTAGCCTCGTACGAATGATTGCGACGGAGGAGTCTAGGGCAACTAGTCTAGCGCGGGGGGGGAGGTGTACTCATGCCATGCATGGCCGTGGTCGTGGTCGTAAGACCAGACATTTGCATCCCTACAATGTCGGGACAGAGCAACGTCGGATTTTCACCGATCAGACAGACATTGCTTGCACCAAGCGCGAACCGCAACGTGAGGTATTCGGCGAGTCGCATGAAGGGTGAGCTGCATACTACTAAAAACCGCTTGTGAGGCGGACTTTCTAGCGTATGGATGACAGCGTCGAATTCATAGGGGAGGGAGGCGGCGCAATAGAGCTGCTGCCACGGCTTACTCCACACTCCACACTCCCGGAGCACGGGGAGGGGAGGCAACCAGGGTGGTAAACCTATTCACATACTACCTGGTACCGGCACTTCACATAACGGGTTTCAACCAACACGGTATGTAGGCAAGGGAGTCAAATCGGAGATTATGTAAACCCAGCGCCCAGCACCTAGCAGCACCCCAGAGGCCGCAGCAACTCCACATTCACAGTATTAATGAATGGGGTCGCTACATATAGGTACGAGTATCATATGCCGACCGCAGGACCGTAGACCGTAGGTTTGCTGGCCGAGTAACGTTTGACGATCTTGCCTGGTACATACCGTTACCGGTCTACGATTTCGTACCATGCTACTGGTCACAGCAGTAGTATTACAATAGGACCAGGTCTTGGGGGGGTTATTCTCATACACTACGAGTACGGACAGAGCAACAGGAGGTTATTCTCATACACTACGAGTATGAACAGAGCAACAGCAGAGTAACGCGTTTACACCCAAGATGATGCCCGTCATGTACGCGCACACACGGCGGTCGGCGGCAGTGAATGACAGCTCTGCTCCTTTCTGGACATGCTGCATCATCCTACCTGGGATTTACGAGAATCACAGCAGACACATGAGAGTCCGTTGAGTACCGGTACCACAGACTCTCTGGCTGTAGTGCAGCTGTATCGTGGTGTGGCCATGGCACAGTAGTCCAGCTATTCATACCTGGCGGAGGTTATCGATGGGTGCCTGCACGGCAGGAACCGATGACGCCTCCGGCCCCTCCTCTTCTATCTGCTCCCCCTCCTGCTCCTGCCGGCTCTCGCTCACGGCAGCCCCATTGTGGCCGTTCGGGGGCCTCTCTGCTGCTGTTTCCTCCGCATCTGTGGGCAACGCAGGACTAGAGTTGTCGGCGTCAGCACCACGCTCTGTTGCTGCTGCTGCTGCGACTGATGATGATGATGATGCTGGTAGGGGTGGTGGCGGTGAAGCTGGTGGTGATGCAAGTGGTGCTGGTGATGGCGCTGGTGCTGGTAGTGGCGCTGGTGGTGGTGCTGCTGCTGCTGGTGCAGCTACTGCTGCTGCTGTGCGATCGTCGTCGCTGTCATCGTCTGGTGGAACTTGTTGCTCGCATTTGCGACCACTCTCTTCTTCGTGAGCGGGCCGCTGCTGGGCTTCTGCTGCCGAAATTCCATCGTCACCTACAGCTCTAGCTCCGTGTTTCGCACCCTCGCTTCCACTCATGGTGCTTGTCGAGAGTCGGCGAGCTTCATCGCCATCGCCATCACCATCATCAGCATCATCATAAGCATCATCATCGTCAAGGTCACTTGAAGAACAATCGAGTCTGTTTGCTACTTGCACTGCTGCTGCTGTTGCTGCTGCTGCTTCTGTCAGATCGACGATTTTTTCGTCGGAGTGTGATTTTCGATGTCCAAATTCTTCTTCTTTGTCCGCTTCCGGCTCCACGCGATATGCATCAGACCTCCCATCTCTCCCATGAGAGGGCGTGGTTCTCCCCTCTTGGTCCATCGCACCTGCTCCGTGCAGCAGAGCCCTAAAGCCCGACACTCTCCTCACTTTCTTCCATTTCTTCAACCATCAACTGCGCGGTTTTCACGTAACCCTGCGAGGCGTTTATCATCCCCTATCCCCGAACGAGAACACAGAACACGAGAACCTCAAACTTCGTTCTATTGCTCGGTTCCTGTGTACAACGCAGCAGCACACTGCAACGACGGTGCGAGTTATCGCCAAGACTGCGCTCGAAAAGGCCACATCAATCCGCCAATCTCTGAGTGTCCAAACCAGCGGAGAAATTCTTCGCGAGAAGTAGAGCCATGATCAGAGCTCGCGCCTTCGCCAGCCGCAATGTGGTGAGTCCCCCTATTGTACCTCTGGCCTTGCCTAGAAGGAGTGCTTTCAGCTTTACACCTTCTGACTGGGCGGCCATGCCTCAAGCCTTGCGCCACTCGGCATCGCATGGTCGGTCGATTCGCCCACCCTTGTGGGCGCGCTCGCTGCAGAAGGCTTGCTCTGCGTGGCTGCCGACCTCTAGACGGGACGACGGGAGGTTAGGTTGCTCGCCAATTCTAAGCTCTCCTTGTCTCTCTTGGCGCACTTTCGGTTACTACCGCAGGTAAAGTGCCGAATGCCGTCGCTACTCGTGCGAGAACTCGCCTCGCACTATCTCGTCCAAGGCATACGCTTCGTGCCACACCACACAGCACCTTGCCCTACTTCCTCTCCCATTAAGCAAGCCTCGCCTCCTTGGTGTCATACATCGCCGTGTCTCGGCCTCTCTCGCCAAACCGCACTTGTACGCACGCTTCGAGCGAGGTCCGTACGCTCTCTCTTCTCTGGCTCGTGTACACAAGTAGTGTCTAAATGAATACGTACGCGTACGTTATACCTGGTACCAGCCAGTACAGCAGCACAGCAGCAAGCAGTACTCGTACGAGTAGCATCCCGTCGTTTTACAGGCGATACGTGCCTCGTATCTATATGCATGCATAAGTTACGCTGTCCCGATGCCTGACACCCTGGGTACTACTTTACGACTTACAGGCAGTCGTATCTGTGAGTACAAGGTGTACACGTGAACGTGTAACAGAGTCGAAGCAGCAGCACTGGTGGTGTATAGAATGGACCGTGTAACAGAGTCGAAGCAATGGTGGTGTATAGGTGTATACTCACTCATACGTGGTACGTATAATAGCATGAACGTGTAACAGATAACAGAGTGGAAACGATGGTGTACAGGTATAGAATTGAGCATACAGAACTACGTGCTCGTACCTGGTACCTGGTATACTCGTATTATGGTATACCAAAGGTACATAAAGGTACGTTTTAGAGGAACGAAGAAAGGTGATGAGTGCCTCGGGATGACGTCCGCATTTGCGTCATGCAAGTGCATGGTGGCATCGTTCGGTTGACGCTCACGCGACATATTTAGCACGACATGTGACAAGCACCACCACCACCAACAACAACAACTACACAGACAGGCATATCGACAGATAGAAGGCCTGGGCAGCCAGTAGCAGCGGCAGTACGTATCGTGCTGCGTGATGTCATACCAGGTACAGAGTATGTACCGATGGCACAGGATACCGGTACTATTAATTATTAATAGTGCTGCTGCTGCTGTACTCCAGCCGCCAGCGCCGTCTCCGTCTTTCTGTACAAGAATGTGTACGCACGGAACGCAGCACAAGAAATGACGAAAACCGAAAGAATGTTACTCGTGGGTCATGCTTAGGGATGTACATCAACTCATAATCACGTGTTGATTATGATTAATTTTGGTGATTAATTTTAATCACGTGATGTGATTAATTCTCATTGATTGTTGATTATAAATCAACTAGTCATGATTAGTTGATTATTGAACATAATCATGATTGGTTGATTAAATCTGAATAAAAAAGGGGCGCTTTGTGATGTAACCGTAAAAAAATGTTCCTCCGGCGAACATTGGCACAAATTAACTAATCAATGACTAGTTGATTATTGAAATTAATCATGATTAGTTGCTTATTTTTGAATCAAAAAGAGGCGTTTTGTGATGTAACCGTGAAAACCATCAATAATCAACCGATAATCACGATTATTAATCATATCATCGTGTAGTTGATTGTGTTGATATTAATCAACTAATCATGATTAAATCAACACGATTTGGACAAATTAATCAACAATCAAATCAACCCCGAAAAAGAGTTGATGTACATCCCTAGTCATGCTCATGAGTGGGCTCTGCAATTAGTTGGTGTCTTCCAGTAGAAAGATCCGTAATTCAATTACAAATTCAAAATACATTCGTATTGAGTATTGAGCCTGGTCCAGCGGGAAAATTAGGACTGCACTCCAGTTGTAGGGACTATAAAGTGAACACGTGGAATTACGGTCAAGTTTTGTTATCTGTACAGCAGCAGTAAAACAGCAGTGCAAGCGTAAAAAGCGTTAACCTTGAATGATTTGGCTAAAAAAATGTTGCTATATAAACCGTGGAGGGCTGTGTATTGCCCTGGCCCAGCTTCGACACAAAAGTGGTCGACATACGAGACTTTACTTTGAAACCCTATTATCAATAATAGACTATCCCTTTAAGGGGCCCCTTCGGTCATCATGAAACACGAGTCTTCCATCGTTGAAAAATATATTTTTTTCGTTTTTTTTACAGCAGCAATACTATTTCTGGTATAATAACACCATATCAGTACTCCTTACGGAAAACGGCATAGCTCCAGTTCTAATGCTCAGGTTTTCGCCCATAGAGTATTTGCAAAGAGCCTAGACCATGGTCAACATTTGTGTTCGGGAGGCATATCGACCAGACGCCTTGGTCGTCACGAAAAGTCGCTCGTATGCCTTTCAGAGGTACTTTTCGTGACGACAGGTACTTTTTGACGAAGGCGTCTGTCGATATGCCTCCCGAGACACAAATGTTGACCATGGTCTAGGCTCTTTGCAAATACTCGATGGGCGAAAACCTGAGCATTAGAACTGGAGCTATGCCGTTTTCCGTAAGGAGTACTGATATGGTGTTATTATACCAGAAATAGTATTGCTGCTGTAAAAAAAACGAAAAAAATATATTTTTCAACGATGGAAGACTCGTGTTTCATGATGACCGAAGGGGCCCCTTAACACGAGATATCTACAGATCATCTACGCCCTAACTCGTCGTTATGAGGTGCTGTGCAGGATCTGTACAAAGTNACAGATCCAACCCAGGAAACATGTCCTAGATCATGCAGAGTATACGGCTCCCACCCTGCAACATGAGGTAGATCATACAGATCATACAGATCATACAGATCATACAGATCATACAGATCATACAGATCATACATATCATACAGATCATACAGATCATACAGATCATAGCATATCATACAGATAATACAGATCATAATCAGATATCTATCAGATAAACAGATCATACAGATCATACAGATCATACATAACGATCATACAGATCATCAGATCATGCAGATCATACAGATCATACAGATAATAAAAAAAACAGAGCAAATACAGATCAATAGATCATACAGATCATACATATCATACATATCATACAATCGTACAATACACAGATCGATACAGATCATACAGATCAGGACCCATTCTGCTGAAATTAGATCATGAATGGCGAATCGAGTCATCTGGTTCGGTGGTGTGAAGTGATTTTTGGCCGAAAAAAAGTGGGAGCTTCGTAACCCCTAAAGAACTGGACCCCGAATTTGGACAACTATCTTGGAAAGTGCTGGGAATACTGTATTTCATATTCGATTGGGTTAAGGCGGTATAACATTTTCCTGAATGTAGAGGGATATACCTAAACAATACACCGTGTGGGACCATCGCTCTATAATTATTCTTTAATGTACGATCATCGCTAGCTGCGATACAATGTATGATAGATCCACCACTATAAATGATTATTTTGAAATCTTCTTACCATTACGTATACATTCGTAATTCCGATTTTCTGTATTTCCAGTGCTGACGGGTATTAGGGTTAAGGGGGCCCTTCGGTCATGATGAAACACGAGTCTTCCATCGTTGAAAAATATATTTTTTTCGTTTTTTTTACAGCAGCAATACTATTTCTGGTATAATAACACCATATCAGTACTCCTTACGGAAAACGGCATAGCTCCAGTTCTAATGCTCAGGTTTTCGCCCATCGAGTATTTGCAAAGAGCCTAGACCATGGTCAACATTTGTGTATCGGGAGGCATATCGATCAGACGCCTTGGTCGTCACGAAAAGTACCTCTAAAGAGGCAACGGGCGAACTTTTCGTGACGACCAAGGCGTCTGATCGATATGCCTCCCGATACACAAATGTTGACCATGGTCTAGGCTCTTTGCAAATACTCGATGGGCGAAAACCTGAGCATTAGAACTGGAGCTATGCCGTTTTCCGTAAGGAGTACTGATATGGTGTTATTATACCAGAAATAGTATTGCTGCTGTAAAAAAAACGAAAAAAATATATTTTTCAACGATGGAAGACTCGTGTTTCATGATGACCGAAGGGGCCCCTTAAAGGGATAGTCTATTATTGATAATAGGGTTTCAAAGTAAAGTCTCGTATGTCGACCACTTTTGTGTCGAAGCTGGGCCAGGGCAATACACAGCCCTCCACGGTTTATATAGCAACATTTTTTTAGCCAAATCATTCAAGGTTAACGCTTTTTACGCTTGCACTGCTGTTTTACTGCTGCTGTACAGATAACAAAACTTGACCGTAATTCCACGTGTTCACTTTATAGTCCCTACAACTGGAGTGCAGTCCTAATTTTCCCGCTGGACCAGGCTCAATACTCAATACGAATGTATTTTGAATTTGTAATTGAATTACGGATCTTTCTACTGGAAGACACCAACTAATTGCAGAGCCCACTCATGAGCATGACTAGGGATGTACATCAACTCTTTTTCGGGGTTGATTTGATTGTTGATTAATTTGTCCAAATCGTGTTGATTTAATCATGATTAGTTGATTAATATCAACACAATCAACTACACGATGATATGATTAATAATCGTGATTATCGGTTGATTATTGATGGTTTTCACGGTTACATCACAAAACGCCTCTTTTTGATTCAAAAATAAGGTTCAGAAGTTTGCTAGCCTTGGAGTCCTCTCTGATCGAACGACGAGATGGCCAGCCAGCGAGGTCGGGTGAGACTGTTGTTAGCGAGTATCAGGCGAGTGCAGTCAGTATGAAAGGATTTGTAGGTGGCCAGTGAAGAAGAAGGATGAGGAAAGCTCAATTACAAAGGATTATCAATCTCATCTCATTACACTCCAAGCATGCATGCATAATACTCTACACGTGAAAGACGGAAGGACCTGCTCCCGTTGTGATACATTATAGTGGACAGCTAGCAAGGCAGCAGTGCCTCGCTGGTGAGACTCGCAAGACCGAGCGAGTCGAGTCCACTTGTTATAACATACTGGCGCTGTCCAGTACCTCTCGCACTGCTGTTGTCCACTATCTGCGCAGTCCAATCTCTACCGCGCTGGTGCCTGTTTTGTCAAACGCACCGATTTCTCGAGCTGAGAAAATTAGGGTATATCGAACGTACCGGTGCTCGCACATTCTACACACAGCTAACTGCGCATGGAGTAAAAAAATATCATACGACACCACGCCCTTAAAACCGAACAACTTATCCGACCGAAATTCCAAGTATTTCACACGTCGGACGGTAAAATCCGTCGTGTGAAATACTTATAATTTCGGTCGGATAAGTTATTCGGTTTCGATGGCTTGGTGTATTATTATTTTTTACTCCATGCGCAGTTGTGTGCAGAATGTGCGAGCACCGGTACGTTCGATATATGATACCCTAATTTTCTCAGCTCGAGAAATCGGTGCGTTCGACAAACCAGGCACCAGCGCGGTAGAGATTGGACTGCGCACATACGGTAGTGGACAACAGCAGTACGATAGGTACTGGACAGCGTCAGTACCTATCAGACGGCACCGTACGTACAGCACCTGAGCATGTAATCTCGTGGGGTTTGTGATACAAGGGACAGGGAGATTGCGCGCCCCCTGTATAAAAACGGACATGCGTGGATGGAGCTCTTGAGTATTGCCTCGTGCCAGTTAGAAACGAGAGGCCTACCGACGGGTACAAGAGGCCTACCGACAGATACGGGAGGTCTACCGACGGATACGACAGGCCTACCGACGGATACTGTATTCAAGATTACACACCCCCTGGGAAGAATACATGGCTGAAGCTGATTTTCTCGAAAACATGGGACACACACACACAAAACGAAAAATGGTCGCGTTGGAAAGATGTCGTCGAGATATTTCGGCAGACGTATCGCTTGGCGTGCACGCTCTCGCCGTTGTCAAGAAACCCTTCTTTGAAATTCGTTCGAGGGGGTTTGCTGTCGTATCACCCGTGTGATATTATTTATACACGGTATTTGGCCCGCGATAATTACCCCTTGGACCCTCCCACGAGAGTCGGAACAGGGCCCCACGGCCACTAAATTGAGCATGGTCATATGTATGATGATGTCGGAATAGGGCCTCACGGCCGCGAAATTGAGCATGGTCTCTTTGTATGATGTGTACCAGGAGGCCTGCGCTGAAATAGACGCCAGCAGTGAGTGGGAAGTGGTGGTGAAACCGTCCTATATACCAGTGGTCTCGTGTTTGTCCTCATCTTTTGCCCTTGTCCGCACCCTTATATTTTGTCCATACCCTCATCTTCGTCCTTTTCCTTGCCCTCGTTTATTGTCCTCATACGATGAATAGCCTATTTCCTTAACTTGGTCCCTTCCTCCCTCATGCTTATGCTTTTGTCCATATTATTTTCCGTTAGCCTTGCCCTCATCACTATTCTCATCCCATCCCTTTTCCTTTATCTTGATCCTTTTGTCCTTGTCCGATTGTGGGACTCGCTTCTTCCCGCGGCGGAGCAGACGGTTGGCCGCTATGCCGCGAGGAGCATGTCCGGGACGCCCCTCAGCGCCCTCGACCCCAAGGGAAGCCCCACCATCGACTCATCCTACGCAAGGTATATACGTACACGAGCTGTAAGGTAGTACATAAGTCTAGGTAGGAGTTGGCTATCACGGGGGGGGGCATAGTAAACACTAGTAAATAGGACCTACGGTAGACTCAAAAACCTACATATTTACCTATTTTTACCAACAACATTTGGTCCTATTTACTAGTGTTTAGTATGGTCCTCCGTAATAGCTATAAGCCGCCGACGAAATTAATCGTCGGCTAGTGTAACACTCGTATATTATGTGGTACGGTTACGACGCAGTGATATTGGGTGGTTGTAGTGTGGAGTACGCAGTGAGGTGGGTTGGTACCTCGGCCCTACACGGAGCGGAGTGACAAGACCTTGGGTGTGACCTTGAACTTTTGTGTATAGTGTAATGAGGCGGTACTATCTAGGGGGGGAAGGGGGCCTGGTATCCACAATGGTGGCGTGCGGTAATTTGCGGGGTTTGTGTGTCTTTTGTACCCGAAATGGTCCCCCCCCCCCGCCCCCCCACCCCGCTAAAACAAAACACGCAATACCCACACGCGCGCGTCGAAAACCGGTGTGAATCGACTGTGCGCAGGCGACGGAGCGCTCCGGCATCGCCTCCGCGGCGAACTCTTTCAAGGAGAACCTCAGGGCCGACGACGGCGCTCCCTACGACGAGATCATCGAGATCGACCTCGACAAGCTGCGTCCCCACGTGAACGGTCCGTTCACGCCCGACCTGGCCCACCCCGTGGGTGCGGAGTTCACCGCGGCTGTCAAGGTGAGGGTCTAGTTTTTTTCTTGGGACCCGGAAATATTTGTACGTGTATAGACACCACCTGCGGGAGGGAGTTTCGCCCGCAGGTCAAGACACTTTTATTCTGTTTTTTGTTTTCGTGTAATCGGGGGGTTTCCGTGTTAGGTGTTGGTGGTTACTGTTAAGGGTTAACGAAGTACCCTCCCCCCCCCCTCCTCCTCTTCTTGAAGTAAACAGAGCAACACTGAAACCAGTGTGTTGGTGTCTGACCTGTGAAAAATTGTCCCGCAGGCTCGTTTGTTTTAGAATATGGCTGCGCCCGTAGTTTGGCGAGGAGGGGGAATGGAGGGCTAGGGGTGTGAAGAGGGGAGACATTGGACGCACATGCCTTTTTCATAGTCACCCTCGATCAAGTACGTAGTGATGCGGCTGTGAGAGAAACTGATGCGGTTGAAAGAGTCCTCTACGCAACATGGTGGAACATTTTGAGACATGAAAGCCTCGATCAACACATTAAAATGAAATCCAGTGTACATGAACTACTGATGCTACCTGTCAGCCAAATGGCAAAATCACACTGTTCTGGTCCTGATTATAGCAAAACGACGAAATCACACAAACAGTATTCTGGTCCTGAATGCGGTCTCCGATGTGGGTGTTACGGAGAGCTGGTTTGATGGTCGGGAGAGCGCGTTGTGATTGCAGCGCGCATCGCGCATTCCGCCGCTGTGTTTCGGCCGCAGGTTCTCGGAGACAGGAGTGGCAATAGATGAGAGCTCCCATTCGATCCACGTCCCGTTCTGATAGGCGCGCACGGTGCCTCGGCACACCTTATTGAAGTACCTTGTGGTTTACCCGGCCAGCCCCAATAGCCTTCTTGAAGGCGGCATCACGCCTATGCAATTGTTCTTACCTTTCTGGTTTGGCTCGTGTCGTTGTGTTCTCGTACCCGGTACGTTGGCAATTCACTTGCTTTACCCATTAATTTGCGTTTCTTTTGTTTTTTTCGGTTTTCTGTCTCACAGTCTTGTGACCACATAAGTTGTATGTCTCTAGGATTAGGAATCAGGGCAGACATTGAGTGTACTGATCTACTAATAGTTGGGTAGAAAAGAACGGGTTTAATGTGAAGACAACACACACACTCGCTCCCCGTCCGGTTACGACAAGTGGCTAGCGGTGCGTTGACACGCACTCTCGAAGCGCCTTCTTGAAGGCAGCACACAATAAGTACTGCTGGCCGTGGCACGGCGTCTTTTTGCCGCCGCTCGTCGTTGCTCGTCAGAGGGCCGGTCCTGCTCGCGCCATTACCGCCGGCGCGGTGATGGTGACGGTGGGAGGCGGAGGGGGCTTGCATCGCTCACCCCACTCGCTCTCACTCATCCCTGTCTTGTCGTACGTAGGGTAGACTCGTGCGCTCATTCGTGGAGTTGCTGCCTCGACTTAATTGCGCCGCTTTTTTTGCGCTTCTACCGTGCCATGCCGTGCCGTTCCTCCGGGATCGTAGGAGAACGACTGGCCGGATGATCTGTCCGCGGGGCTCATCGGGTCCTGCACCAACTCGTCCTACGAAGACATGGCCAGGTGCGGCGGGCGATCTCGATACGTCGGTACAATGTACAATGCGGAATTTCGGTATAATGTGGGCCTGTGAGCCGAATGCGGTGCAACCTAAACCTATGAGCTTCTTTCAACTCATGAATGCGGTGCAACCTGAGCCAATGTGCTTTATTAATTCAACACATGTAGATCATCTGTTGAAGCGTAACATATGACAACATTGATGCGAATGCCGCCGTGGTTTTAGCGTCGACGATGTGCGTGTCGGTTTAATGTGGGCCCGAGCCAAATGCGGTGCAACCTGAGCCAATGAGCTTCAAATACACGTATGATAGATGATCTGTTGAATTGTATAGTATAGTATCTGACAAGTGTTGGCGGTCATTGCCGCCCCGTGATTTCGACGCATGGTTGATTGATTGATTGGTTGGTTGATTGGTTGATTGGTTGAATGATTGAATGATTGATTGATTGATTGATTGATTGATTGATTGAATGATTTAATGATTTAATGATCGAATGCTTGCTTGATTGGTTGATGGACGGATGGGTGGGTGGCGGTAGTTCAGCTCACCGTGACAGCGCGCAGTGCTCACCGACGCTTTGTCTTGACGCCGGAAGTTGCCATGACGCCCGCGCTCCAAAATCTCCCCCGGTTTATGCTTGGTTATCTATTTCGACACCGTGTCTCATGAAATGGCTACGTACGACCTGTAGATAGCGCTCGCTTTTCTTGTCTTGCCTTCTGGAGTTAGTCGCTGTCGCTCCCCCTTGACCTCTGTGTCACGAACTGGCTACGAAATACCTGTACGTAGTAGACAGCGCTCGCTTTTTTTTATGGTCTCACTTATGCTGGAGTTTGTCGCTGTACATCACGCCCTCGGCCAGCGACGCGAACCCTCTACTCGCACGGTACGGTACGGCTCCGTCCGGTCCGCCGGTCTCACACCTTTTTGAACCCGTTTTTATGCTGCCAAAAATATCCTCAAACACTAATTCCTAGTACTTTGGCCCGAAAAACGTGGGTGCGGTTCTTAACCCCCTAACCCATTCAGAACTGAAAAAATTGTCCCATACTAATTCCGAGTAGTTTGTGCCCAAATACGTGGAACCAGTTCTTGAGGGGTTAAGAACCGGCCCCATATTTTTTTGAACAAACTGCTTGGGATTTCGCGTATGACAGTGTGGGATAAGTTTTGTAGTTCTGAAAGTTGAGGGGGTTTTATTTCATCGATTCCCGCGACGCCGCGTTTTTTTTTTTTTTTTTTTTTTTTTTTTTTTTTTTCTGCGAGACAGGTGTGCCGACCTCACGGAGCAGGCGAAGAAGGCCGGCCTCAAGTTCAAGGTGGACATGCTGGTGACGCCGGGGTCAGAGCTGGTGAGCGCTTGGCTGGTGTTTCCGCCGTCTTTGTCGGGAGGTTCGCCGAGCGGTCGCGAGTGTCGGCGGCGCGGCGGAGCCGGCGGCGGCGGAGGCGGTTGTGGCAGACGGGGGAAACAATGACAATGATGCCGATCGTTTCTGCCAGGGATCTCGGCTTCTTCGTGTGTAGGCGCGGTTTCCTTCTCACTCATCGAGATGGGCTCTGCTCATAGCGCAATTCTTGAATGGGCAGTACATGTACGGCGCGGCTTGTCCGCACAGTTTAAGGCCCCGCCCGCCCCCTTCCCTCCCCCCCCCCCCCCCCGCCGGCCTATGGTCATGCGACTACGGCCATGCATGAAAATGGAGCACCCCCCCCCCCCCCCCTCCCGTCTATGGTCATCCGACTACGGCCATGCATGAAAATGGAGCACCCCCCCCCCCCCCCCCCCCCCCCCCCCCCCCCCCCCTCCCGTCTATGGTCATACGACTACGGCCATGCATGAAAATGAAGTACACACCCCCCCCCTACTCCTCTGGTGGAATGGGGTGCTAACCTCGGCATGTGTCTCTTTTGCTTTCGTGTCAGGTTCGCGCGACGATTGCCCGCGATGGCTTCACGTCGACGTTCGAGGACTCCGGCGCCACCGTCCTGGCCAACGCCTGCGGCCCTTGCATCGGGCAGTGGAACCGCTCGGAGAAGCAGGGGGAGAAGAACACGATCATCACCTCCTACAACCGAAACTTCGCCAAGCGTAACGACGGCAACCCTCAGGTGGGGTGAGGGAGACGGACGAGAGGGAGGGGGCAGGGGCAGGGGCGAGGGTACGCTGTGGTCCCGTCGCACGGGACTTACGGTATCGTTTTTTGTCTATGTTGGCCTTTGCTCGTAGCTCTCAGCTGTTGGTGCGTGTTTGTTGTGTGGGGCGTGTTTGTTTTTGTGCGCTTATATGATGTCGGCGTTCGCTTGTAGGGTCAAGGGAAAGTCGTTGTAACCGGTGTTTGGAAGGTGCCCGGTGCGCGCATCTTGCCTCCGCCGCTTCACTAAACGCCAACGCGCTGCTTGTAACCAGCCCCTCGTCTCCGAACCGAAGCACCACAATACCACCCCCCCCCCCCCCCCCCCCCCGCCCCCCCCCCCCCCCCCCCCCCCCCCCCCCCCCCCCCCCCCCCCCACCCCCCTCCCTCGCGCTTGGGCTCCAACGCGGGCTTAACGAACGTTCTAGAGCAGTCGTTGGTTTGTGACCGATGGCAGCCTCATGGGTACCGAAGCAGGAGAACTTCAAGCAGAGGTGTTGAAACAGGGCCTTGCTGTCGAGCTGAAAATTTCAGGCGTGGCATTATCATGTCGAGTTACTTTGGATGTTCGCGCTTTCGGAGAAAATCTGTGAAAGCTGGGCGCCAAAGGGGTCCGGTGGAAGGCAGGAGGAGCCAACCACCGCTGATACAGCAGAGAGGGATGCTGTTTCTCGCAATCGTCGGAACTCTCCGACGGTGACGCAGGGAGTAGGGAAGGCGACCACGAGGTAGGCTACTACTCTCCAAGGAATTATTCGTGTTGAGCAATTTCCGGAACAGAGAAGAATGGCGGTGCATTCTTGAAAGGCAAGAACCTCGAATCGGGGAGACGAGAGTAGCAGCAGGTATGCGAGGGCTCCGCCGTTTAGACACCGTGTTTTAGAGGGGTCGGTACGTTTGGGTTGGGGCTAACGGGAGCCACTCTGTTATGGCCCAGGGAGCAACAATATTGTGTACGAGAGACAGCACGATGGTCTGGTTGCTTATGTCCCAAGTGCACTCTGCACCCGTGTTCGTACCGATACCTGATGGTACAGTAGTATATGTGACGAGGTGTATGCCCCGGCGTTGGATGGTGATATTCCTATCGTGGACGATCTCACAGTCGATGTCGTGGACTCGATGTCACCGTAAGCACCCCTGCCGTGTAGAGCGCGCAAGGGGGGACGTACAGCAGCGTTAAAAAAAGCCCTATGGCGGACCAGCCGTAAGGCACCCCCGTCGTGTGCTGTGCTGGAGGATGCCGTGATGGACCCCACGGTCACCCCCTATTATTGCCTCTCCCCTTGAATAACGTTCGGTCCGGTCCGCCTCTGGTCCGTCCTCCTCCGCTTTTTGCGCGATGCGACCCCCTCCCTCCCTCCCCCCTGCCCACCGGCCGTCTTCGCAGACGCACGCATTCGTGGCGTCTCCGGAGATGGTGGTGGCAACCGCCATTGCCGGCAGCGTCACCTTCAACCCCGAGACGGACAGCATCAAGACCCCGGACGGAGGCTCGTTCAAGTTCGAGGCGCCGTTTGGCAAGGAGCTTCCGTCGAAGGGCTTTGACGCCGGAGAAGACACGTTCCAGGTGGGGGACGGAGCGCGCGGGCGCGATGCAAAAAAAAAATCCGTTTGGCTGGCATGCCGCGTTTTTTTTTTTTTTCGGTGTTGGTGTCGGTGTTTTGGGGGTTTGTGGTTGGGTGTTGGCGCGTCGATGTTCTCTTGCTCGGGAATGCGCGTGTGTCGTACGCAGACGGGCTGGGCGCGCTGCGTTTTTTTGTTGGTGTTGGTGTCGGTGTTGGGGTGCTGGTGTTGGTGGTGGTGTTGGCGACGGTTTTCTCTTGTTGGTGGCATTTTTCTTGTTGAATGTTTTGTTTTGGCTTGCGTGGGATATATTTGTATAGTAGCTGGCTGGTGGGTCTCGTGGTCGCTCAGTTTTATCTGTTAACAAATCGCAATTGCGGTTAGCGAAGCTACAGTCCCGTACGTAGACTCGCCGCTTGCGACGGTTTTGTGTTTAGCGTTTTTTTCCTTGCTCGCCTGAAGCATCGCCGATCGCCGCAGTTTTTTGTGCCTGCCGAAGGCCGTGGCCTCGTTCCACGCGAAGAAGCACCTCCCTGCTTGTGTCGTGCCTCATTACGATCGAACGCCTGCTTCGCCCCCCCCCCCCTCTACCATTGCTGTCTCCAGATCAGCCACCAAGAAAATAATTAACCCATTGAAGCTGTCGCCATAGCAAGTCCGCCTCAGAGCAGTCTCATATGCCAGATCAGCTCGCCCTCCCATCACGCCAATACCCACGCGTTCGCGCTTGGTGCAAGCAAATGTCTGCTGGTTGTGAAACCCAACCGCGCTCTATCCAGCGCATTGTAAGGATGCGAGGTCAAGTGGCATAATGATACGGCCGTGCACAACATGAGTACCCCCCCCCCCTTTGCCCACTCCTCTACCCCTGTTCACCCATTCCCTGTTGTATTTTGCTGAGGCGGCACGTGCTCGTTCATCCGAACCGTTGCTCCGCTCGCTAACCACAATCCGTCTTTTCTGTCACATCTTAGCTGATGGCGCTTGGGCGGCGTTCGCCTGATTCCTACGGTCGCATCAACGTCCTAACGTGAGCGCGCCTTTTCATATGCCCTCCACCCCACCTCCTTCTTTGGCCGCTGCTACTCCTTACTGTTGTGTCTTCCCCTGCCAGCCCTCTCCGGAGGACGCGGCGGGCCTGACGGTGGTGGTTTCGCCCGAGTCGTCGCGCCTGGCCCTGCTAGAGCCCTTCGACGCGTGGGAAGGCACCGACCTCGTGAACCTCCCGGTGCTCATCAAGGTGAGAGAAAAAAAGCGGCGGCGGCGGCGGCGGGCGTTTTTTTTTTTTTCTCGTGTTTGATCCCTGATTTCGGTGGGTGTTCCATGTTCTTGGGGTGGCGTGTACGGTGCTTGTGTTGCTGCTGGGGTGCGGCATCGTTGTGTTGCGTTTATGTTCGTTGCCGTTTTGCGGGTTTTCGTGCATGGTTTCTTTCGCACGATGTCAACTCTTGTGTTTGTTGGGAGGGAGGCTCGGGGGGTTAGGTACAGTGCGAGAGACACAGGGGGTTTTCCGCTTGTCTCGTCTGGCGTTGTCTTGTGGGAGCGGGGGGGAGGGAGGGGGGGGGGCGGCGTTGCCGCCCTCCTTCTGTCCTCGCTTACTATGGTGTCGCCGGGGACTGTTGTTGTCGCCCGTTCATGAAGCAGCGGCCTGTGTGGGCGGGGTGAGAGGTGTCTCTGACCAAAGGAGCATGCTAAACGTTACGTGATTGTTTGCTTCACCGCTCGTTCTCCAGCGCTCAGTTTACACCACCCCGTGTACCTGGTGTGATGCAGCGAGAGCTCCGTGTTTACTTCGAAGTTATACCCAGTATCATATACACCAGGCACCAGTGCATGGTGCATATTTTTGGGGCTGATGGGGGGCCGAGGGGGGGGGGGGCTGCTGCTAACGTTGCCCGTTGGAGGCATGAACGCCGGTTGTGTCGGTGGCGAACCTCACGTGCCGTGTGCCACAGGTGCTGCTCTGCAGTGGGAAGCACGAACGCCGCCCTAGAGTCAAACTCCTTTCAGTGCAGTATACCACTCTGTCCAGAAATATAAGCACCGTTTGTACATTAACATTAAATGAAAAGGTGCTTATATTTCTGGGCAGAGTGGTACATAATACCGGCAGATATTATTTTTCCGACTCTTTCCCCCCCGTGTACCGCCCCGCCTCCCCCAAAACATGTGAAACTTTCGACGAGACCTATGATAGAAATGCCGAATTTTATGCGCCGTGTAGATCGCAAGGCAACTATACACCGAGGGAGATGTGTACGTTACTGTTGTAGAACATCGGGGCCGCGGCTTTTGGCCCGAGGGCTTATGAGCGTAACAGCTCCTGCGGGTTGGGCTGGAATGTTTGGGAGATGGACACATCCCAAACCATAGTACTCCCCCGTTTTGTCCCGCATTGTCTCCTCATCAGCTGGGCCGGAATGCACTTATAGGTGATGTACGTACACAAACACACGTAATCGTCCCCAATCGTCCCGCATTGTCTCTCCGAATGTTTTGTGTGTGTGTTGCGCAATTCACGGGGCTTCCGCCTTCGAATCGTGACGTACGATCATAATTCTCGACTGGTGGAATGTTTAGGTGGTGGGGTGGTGGATACCTGGTACAAAACATAATCGTCCCGCATTGTCCCGCATTATCCCGCATTCTTTTGTTAACGCAGGCCAAGGGTAAGTGCACCACCGACCACATCTCGATGGCCGGCCCGTGGCTAAAGTTCCGAGGGCACCTGGACAACATCAGCAACAACATGCTCATCGGCGCCATCAATGCTGAGAACGACGAGGTCAACAGCGTGCAGAACCAGGCAAGCGCGTGTTTTGTTTTGTTTTGTTTTTCTTTGTTTTTGTTCTTCCTGTTTTTAATCGACCGTGTTGTTCTATATTATGATATTCGTTGTTTTGTCGTCGTGTTAACAGTCGCCTTGTGGGATAGATGTGTTTTTTTTTTCGGGAGCTCTTCAACTGCGCTGGTTGTGGTATACATGTGTGTATCGACCGTGCAGCATCGCTGCTGCTGCTGCCTGCTGCTGCTGCTGCTGCTGCTGCTGCTGCTGCTGCTGCTGCTGCTGCTGCTGCTGCTGCCTGCTGCTGCTGCTGCTACTGCTGCGGCTACTGCTGCTGCTGCTGCTGCTGCTATTACTACTGCTGCTGCTGCTCGTCAGTGACATGTTTTTTTTTATAATCCTCCGGCAGACGGGCAATAAGTCTGTTGTAGGACATATCGTTGTAGAACACATCGTTTCGGGCGTGGCGTACGGCTGGCGTGGCAACGACAACTCGAGCTGCCGAGGCCTCGGCCGCGGGTGTATGATATGTCATGACGACGCGGTGTGTTGTCGCCGCTGCGTTTGCTTAATACCGCAGGGTAGCCACTTCGCAGGTAGCTAACTTTTCGCATGAGTTCACATTATTTGTTTTCATGTATATACTACGTATATGTGTTCTGTTTGTGATAACTCCTCGTTCGATGACCCGCGTCAGCTTTTACGCTTTCCTCCCAACCAACTTGATTACCACAAGGCGGGCGAATGAAACACACACAACAGAAAACCGAGCGTACCCGTAGAATAACGCTGGCGCGAACGCGCACGCACCCACGCCTGCACCCCGACACCCGCAGATGCATAGTAATACCCATTGCTGTCTCTGGAAGTGGCCACACCAGAAATTAAATCAATTCATTGGAGGCTGTCGTCCATATGCAAGTCCCCCTCAGAGGCGGTTCTTAGCAGGATGCAGCTCACCCTCCATGCGACTCGCCCAATACCTCACGTTTCGCTTCGCGCTTGGTGCAAGCAATGTCTGCCTGGTTGGTGAAAACCCAACGTGCTCCGTCCCGGAATGGTAGGGATGCGAGGGTCTATGGTCATATATATGACTACGGCCGCGCACGACATCAGTACACCCCCCCCCACCCCCACTTGTATTAAAGACCTCCGCCACCCTCTCTCCCTTTCACTCTCGCTGCCGCCCCCACGCACTGACTGACCCACATGACCACAATGAACGAAAACAGATGACCGGAAACTTCGGCAAGGTGCCGGACATCGCGCGGGAGTACAAGGCGGACGGAGTGGGGTGGGTGGTGATCGGCGACGACAACTACGGCGAGGGATCGTCCAGGGAGCACGCCGCCCTCGAGCCGCGGCACCTCGGGGGGCGCGCGGTGGTGGTCAAGTCCTTCGCCCGCATCCACGAGACCAACCTCAAGAAGCAGGGGATGCTGCCGCTGGTGTTTGACAAGCCGTCCGACTACGACCGCATTTCGGGGAAGGACAAGTGAGATGTTTTTTTTTTTTTTTTTTTTCGTCGGCCTCGTCAAACTCTCTCTCTCTCCCTCTCGTAGTATTACGGAGAGGCCCGTAGTAAATAAATAGGACCAAGTATTGTTGGTAAAAATAGGTTAATATATAGGTTTCTGTGTACCGTAGGTCCGCTAGACGCGTGCTACGGTAGAGGTAGCACTTTTCGGCTGAATCGTTTTCTGAACGATCGGGCTCCTTAACCCAAATTCGTCGGAACTTTTTCATTTTTGTGACGAATAATGTTTCAAGTATACTTTGACCAAGAGATTTCTCGTCCGGCAGCACTTTTATTTTCCTCCAAAATCATTTTTTCGGTGAGGTATGACGCTCCTTAAGTGAGGAGCCCAGAAAAAAACATGGTGCACCTCTATCGTAGCTTGCGTCGCTATTCAGTATGGTCCCCCTGGAATGGTGGTCTATCTCGGTCTAGTCTTCGTGGCTCTCTCTCTCATTCTCTCTCTGTCTCGTACCTCGTGCGTCTTTTTATCCCCGCCACTCTTTCCCCCTCCCGCTCTCTAGTGTTCGTCTCCCTCCGTCTTTTTGTCGTCTCTTTGGCTGGGCCTCTACTGTTTTAAAAAAAAATCTTTTTCGCGTTTTTTTGTTTGTTTGTTTCATCATACCGGTGATTTTCGTTGTGCCGCCCTATTTTGTTATTTCCTTTTCGTGTGTTTCAGCTGCTAAAGAGACAGTGGTGTCACCTTCTCGTCGATTTTGAGTGAGATATATATATCACCGAAGCTCTCGATAAGCCACCAGCCTCGGGGGCGCGGAAACCGCCCGCCCGCCCCTCGCCCGCCCCCCCTTACTGAAAACTCAGACATGGATGAGTCGGATTTGTTTTTGTACTCGCGGTCGCTTTCTGTCACACTTATCTCACTCCCTTTTTATTATTACTCCCTTTTTATTCGTGTAGGGTACAGCAGTAGACCTATCGCCATCATGCATGGACTTTTATCATGAAACCAAAACCTCGACCATTTGGTCGCTCGTTTTTTTCTCGCGGTCTTCCTAACGACCCCCCCCCTCCCCTCCCTGTGAGGGTCTATGGTCATACGACTACGGCCATGCATGAAAATGAAGTACACCCCCCCCCCCCCCCCCCCCCCCCCCCCCCTCCCTGTGAGGGTCTATGGTCATACGACTACGGCCATGCATGAAAATGAAGTCCCCCCCCCCCCCCCTCCCTGTGAGGGTCTATGGTCATACGACTACGGCCATGCATGAAAATGAAGTACCCCCCCCCCCCCCTCCTCGCCCCTCCCCGACTCTCTCCCGCTTCCGTTGCAGGGTTTCCATCAAGGGACTGGGCACTTTCGCGGAGGGGAAGCCGCTCAAGCTGGAAGTTAACCCCAGCGACGGCAGTGCCGCGTTTGAAATCCAGGTTAACCATACTTTCAACTCGGAGCAGATCGAATGGTTCAAGGCAGGCAGCGCGCTGAACTTGATGAAGCAGGCGAACGCAGCCTAACGCGGAAATTACCGTTACGTTGTGAACCGGAACCGGGAACCAGCACCCCCGCTCAGTGGGAGGAGAGGGAGGAAGAGGGGTGGGGTGGCGGGGGCGTCGGGTTCGGGGTCTGGGTCTGTTTTTTGTGGTGTTGTATGTGCGGTTCGTGATTTGTTGTTGCGGCTCGCTAAGTAAAGGGAGTGGAGTGCGCGACGGTAACGGGAGCCTAAGGTGGGATTGGGGCGCGGGGTGTGTGTGGGGGGGGGGCGTTGGGAGGCGGGAACGTGAGGGGGGGGAAATCGCGGCAGCTTGTCGGTGGAAAAGTTGTTGTTGCGAGAGAGAGAGCTAAAACCTATTTGAGGGGGAGTGGGAGGAGGGACGGATGGGGGGGGGGGGGGGGAGGGGAGGGGTGGATCGCGGCAGCTTGTCGTTGGAAAAGTTGTTGTTGCGAGAGAGAGAGCTAAAACCTATTTGAGGGGGAGTGGGAGGAGGGACGGATGGGGGGGGGGGGGGGGAGGGGAGGGGTGGATCGCGGCAGCTTGTCGTTGGAAAAGTTGTTGTTGCGAGAGAGAGAGCTAAAACCTATTTGAGGGGGAGTGGGAGGAGGGACGGATGGGGGGGGGGGGGGGGGGGGGGGGGGGGGGGGGGGGGGGGGGGGGGGCAGAGGAGATGTTTTCTTTCGCGAAAGAAAGCCAAGACTTCCCCTGGTATATACCTCCGTGTGTTTCCGATTTTTGACGCGGGAAGCAGCCGGGCGACGTGTTTGTGCCACATCGTTAGCAGCAACATTGACGCTCTTACTTGCCGTGCACGCGCGCGGGCCCGCTGATGCGTGGCAACACCACGTGGTCCTGGGGTGCAACATAAGGTCCCGGGATGAAACCGGAAAGCCCCGGCCATCGAACGGAGCTATGACAACACGCTGACAACGGTAAACGTTTGGCGCGGTGCGGGTTTTGTTTTTTAAAATCACAATAAGACAAAAACGATGCTCTCGTTTTTTGTTGCTGTAGCAGCGAGCGAGCGAAAACAAAAACAAAAAACGACGCATTTTTTCTATTTGTTCCTTAATTTTTGCGCGCGCGCGGCCCTTGCCTTTTTGTTGCGGGCTGCGTGACTCGCTAAAGTAAGAAGTTCGGCGGGGTCTGCGCGTGACAAGTAGCGGTAAGGACTTTGACGCGGCGGGGTTTTCTGTTTTTTTCGCCAAAGGGGGACCTCGTCTTACCGTTGTGTTGTTTTTTTTGCGTGGCGGTTTGTCACTGCCACGCTGAGATCCCGGATCCCGCTTCCAACCTAGTGCATGGGGGCCAACTCGTGTCATGCGCCTTGGCTCATGGAAGATGGGATCCCATCAATCTGTGCCCGGTTTTTGTCTTCTGCGCGCGGATTGAAACCCTCACGGAAACGCGTATCGGTCCGGATGGTGATTGGGTACTCTAGCTAATAGCTACGGCTGGGTAGCTATAGCTGTAGAGAGAAACGAAGGCGTTTCGTGCCCTCAGTTTTGTGAAATACCTTTCTCTCTTCGAGAGAGAGAAAGCGAGTTTTCTTTCGTGTTCGTACGTGGTCGTGGCAGAGCTGCCTGCTCTTCTAAGTCATATTGTATGTACTGAATTTGCCTTCTTCCGTAGTTACTTTCGCCGCAGTTACTTTCGCCGCCGTGAATTAAGCAGCAGCAGTAGGGTGCCCGCAGTTTTCTGATTGGTCATTTTTTTTTTCAAGTGAAATTTCCGGGATGCGAAAAATCCCTGATCGACCGGTGCCGCCGTCATCCACAGTCGCGAAGTCCGCTTTCGGCGAAATTTAGAGAGAAGTCCGCTACGTATCTATCATACCAGGTAGCTACATGACCAAAAAAATTGACCAATCAGAAAACTGCGGGCACTGCTGTAGCTCTTTCTTCCGTAGTTACTTCCGCGGCGGTGAATTGAGCACCAGTGAAGGAACCCAATGATGTCGGCCGAAGCTGTTGCAGGGTTGAGCCCCCCACCTGCCCAAGGTTCGAGTGGCTATGCTGCTGCTATACGCCCGGGTTGGTTATCATCCCGTATCAGATGGTATACGTAGTGTTAACATTTCTTGAACGAGGGGAATCACCGGTGGTGGAGTGGTTAATGAAAGCACAAATATCAATCTGTCTGCCATCCCTTTGGGGCTTTGTTTGGGGTAGGCCCTAGGCTTTGAGGCTTGCCTGCTTCAGAGGTGGTAGGTGTGAGCGCGCCCCGCTACTTCTATCGTTGAAGCGTGCGGCCACTGCCCCTCTGTCCAGCACACGCAGCTGCTATTATAGCAGAGACCGCTCCAGTCCACCACAGGCGGCTGCTGTTATTGTGCTAGGGGTCGTGTCAGAAGCTTGGTGCAGCTGCTGCAACCTGCTGATGCCCGATAGGGGACAAGAAGCAACGGCAACGCATGTCGTGTGAGAGCTGAAGAAGAGCAGAAGAGGAATGCTACTACCACTACTACAGTACTACTACTACTACTACTACTATTAATACTACTACTACTACTACTACTACTACTACTACTACTACTACTACTACTACTACTACTACTACTACTGTACTACTACTACAGTACTACTACAGTACTACTACTACTACCACTACTTTAAACAGTTGCCCTTGCTAAGGATTTGAACACTTATGTACTGCTTGCTGTACACCAGGCGTACAGTAGTAGCAGTGTAGGCCAAATATCAACACATACATACTATACAAGCGACAGTACTGCCAAGGGGTGAACACGCAAGGATGTTACTATAATAATACTGTAAATGCTGATATAGAACTGTTCTGCTATCATTTATCATGTCGTGTACGACAGGACGCGTAGACGATAGAAAACATGTTGAACTCACAACTAACGGCGTACCTCCTGGTATTTTAACCCATTCGGAACTGAAAAACCTATTCCACACTAATGCCAAGTAGCTTGTCCCCAAATTCGGGGGACCGGTTCTTAAGGGGTTAAACAAGGGCGCACAAAAAAAAATAAAAAACGACACCACACACGTAGGAAGGTCAGAATGAAAAACAAACCGGATCGCTGTGATCACAGGACGAAATGAGCAAAAAACATTTTTTTTTCGTTTTTTGTTCCCTTTTTTTAACTTGGTTTTAGAGACCCCCCCTATTTTTTTTTCGCTGGTCGGGGGGGGGGGGGGGGTAATTAAAAAAAAACTTGACTTATTGTTTTCTGGGATCACAAGGGTCCGGTTTCTTCCCTCCAATATAGGGGGGGGGGTGTGTGTGGTGTCGATAACTTTTTTTTTTGTGCGCCCTTGGGTTAAACCCATTTTTATGAAAAGTTCACTACAAATGCACATTTTTTCTAGTGTCATGAGTTGTTTGGCATACTAAGGAAAGTGCGACGCTACATTCTGGGATAACAAAGGAAAGTGTGACAGACTCAATCCGAGCCTGAGTCCGTACGTACTCATATTGGCGCCGAAGGCAGGTTCGCGCCTGTGGCAGTTTCCTTTTTCTCATTCATCATCTGAGTTATCTGGGTTGGTTTTAGGCTGAGGCGAGCATGGACGGCCCTTAACCTCGCACGATTCTCGCGTAGTGACAAAGGCAAGGTCACGAGGGAGCGCGGCGCCGCCATCGAAAAAGCCACCTACTAGATTAAGGCAAGGTCCTCGCCTGTAGCGCAACGGCGGCGAAGCCAGGAGGAGAGAAGGCCCAGGTGTGTGCGCTCTATCTGCGCGTCTATCTATGCTCGTCCAGCCTCGGTGGAGTCCCCGCCGCCACCGTGATCGTCAGCACTCTTCTCCTCGTTCACTAACCGCCCGGTGCCTGCTGGACACCCCCCCCCCCACTCACGAAGCGCCTCTGTGACGCTGGCAGCGACTGCAGTGTTTGTTGTGTTCGATCTTCTCAGAGTAGTACGAGTAGATCGTGCAGTACAGGACACCTACGTAATAAGAAACAGGCTAAAAGAAAGCCAGGCTGATAATTTCGAGGAAAATAAGAAATTCGGGAGTCGATAACTTGAAATTCGTGTAGAAAGCACCTACCTTCTCTCAAGCAATCCAACCTGGACCAGATTTCCTGTTTCTTATTACAGTAGGTGTCCTGTACACTGCTGTAGTATAGTATAATACCGGATTCCGATTCCAGGATTCTTGGCGTCGGCCTGCAGCACACGGAAGAGTGGCATCAACGAAGGGCACGCAGAAACCACCACTCACTACCACTAGAGCCCCGGCCACCACGCGCATCCCCCCATGGCATCCCGGAATCAGCGCGCTCCTCCCGAGTCTTGCTGCCCGGGCTGCTATTAATAGCCGTCGAGGCGGGATTCACCTCTCTGTCTGCTGATTCAAAGGGGAAAAAAAACGGTTTGTCGGTTTCATAATTGTCAGGATTTTTGGATATAGGATTTTTGGATTTTGGATTTTTGGATATCGAACGAGTTTTTAGGTTTTTGGTCTACGGTTTTTTACTTTTTACTGTACGTACGATATAGATTTGAGTTTTTTTATTGCGATCTTTCTCCTTTTTTTAGTCGGTTTTTCGTTTTTCAGCATGCCGCCGAAACAACCACCAGTTTGGTGTGCATCCCACCGGTTTGTTCAGTATTTTTTGCGACGAGTGTAGGATATGTACAAAATGTTGATCTCGCGGCTTCGTTGCGATAATGAAAAGCAGCTCTCGGAGACTCGCGCGTGCTTTTATTAGTTAGTATGTGTCTCCTACCAGCTCCTACTTATTAATCAGTACGACGTCGTGCGTCCATATCTTCCTGCATCTTAATTGCTTCCTTATATTATTACTGCATCTTTCTCCCATCTATGCCCAAACACCAGGTTGTCTAACAACCCTACACCTTGCCGCTTGCTCTCCTTCCACGTGTTATGCATACTCGTAATATGTAGCACTCTATTAATAATTATTATAGCACTCTACACCAACACCCTACGAAGTCAAGGTATATATTTCATAGAGGGGTGCCGCAATAACATACATACCTCGCATGATAAGATTTTGGGTACGAGCTCTTGCTATATTATAGGAACTCGCGCCGCTGCTGTGGTGGTACCAGGTGGATATTTGGCAAGTATGTATACATACGTAACTATCGTATGTGCGTCGCGGATCTCCGATCTCCGGCTCCAGATTTCTACAGGATACTTGGAAAGTCAAACGCGGATCTCCGACTTCAGATGTTTCCTATGGATCTATCTCCGGCTCCAGGTCAGAGAGGTTTCCTACGTATGTATGTATGATATGATATGATATTATATGGATTTACCTCCGGGTTCAGATTTCCTATCGGATCTTCTGCTTCTTCTTCATCACATTTCCTACGACGTACGTACGTACTCGTATCGGACCTCCGGCTTCAGATTGCCTATCGGATCTCCGGCTTCAAATTGCCCATTATTATCGGATCTCCAGCATGTATGTTCATCTATTAATGGCAGCTTGTTCTTCATCTATTAATTGATGGCTCGAAAGAGGGCCCCGGGGGGCGGGGGGGGGGGGGGGTGTACTCATGTCGTGCACGGCCGTAGTCGTATGATCATAGACCCTCGCATCCCTACAATGCCGGGACGGAACATGTCGGGTTTTCACCGACCAGGCAGACATTGCTAGAACCAAACGCGAAGCGCCGTGAGGTGTTGGGCGAGTCGCATGAAGGGTGAGCTGCATCCTATACTGGGAACTACTTGTGAGGCGGACTCGCATATGGATGATACGTCGTAGCTTCAATTAGTTAATTTAATTTCTGGGGTGGCCACTTCCTGAAACAGCAATGAATGGGAGCACTATATGTAACTACCTCGTGGATGCCTTACCATACATACACACTACGCGTACGTGATACGATAATTCCCCTTGTGCGGAGCAAAGGTTCTCCACCCCGCACAAATGATCTAACTCGACCGCCACAGCCTTGGTGACCGCCAAAAAAAAAAAAAAAAAAGGCGGGGGGGGGTGTACTCATGTCGTGCACGGCCATAATCGTCGTATGACCTTGATAGACCCTCGCATCTCTACAATGCCGGGACGGAGCACGTTGTTGGGTTTTCACCAACCAGGCAGACATCAGTTGCACCGGGGGGGGGGGGGTAAATTGAACTATCAGCTCGCTTCGCTCGTAAAGATAGGGTATAGTAGGTATACAGCAGCAACAGCAGCAGCAGTAGTACCGGCCCTATCACAAGAAACCTGAAATCGGGCTCAGGCTGACCTTCTTATTCTAGCCATGCGCTTTCTTATTTTGGTCCCCGAAAAAAAACATTTTCCTAACTGTAGGCCCAATATATACACATTGTCAGATGGCAAATGGACTAATAATAAGAAAGAACCGGATAAGAAATTAAGGTTCATTTTATCGGGGGGAAAAGCTAAGAAAATCGGATTAAGAAACCGTGCTCAGCGGCGAGAGCGCTACTACTATAAAAAGTTAGTCTTTGCGCACAGGTTTCCTTTGTTTCCGTGGTTTTCTGCTTTCGGGAATGTTATGAGTGATCAACGTTGAAGCTCATCATGCTGCACATTGTCGGATGGCAAATATGATAATAATAAAAAGCCTGTAGTACCTGGTGCCCAGGTTGGTACCTGGTATATTATAATAGCCTAGTATTTATGCTCAAGGTTGTTTAACGAATGGTATCACAATAAGCTTCTGTAAGGCTTGGTCTACGATTTCATCAAGCCAAGACGGGCCAGCTGTTGTACGCGCACCGACTGCTCTACTCCACTGCTTTTGTCGTTCGTTGGTGAAACACGACCGACCTCATCAAGACCGCGTGCAACTACTCGTAACTACTTCAAGCCTCTCATTGAGTGCTTTACCCGGACAGATGCCAGCTGCCTTCTTTGGACTGCGACCGTGTGGACAAATACACACCGTACATTGATTATATTTCGTTTATTTAAATAGAGCTAAAACAACAACACAAAGTCGTGCATGATGCGGGTCTTGAATACGTAGCGAGCCCTATTATGTAATGCCCAAATATTGAAAATCTTGACCAGCAGCAGCAACAGTTATCCGTAGTACGTACAGCAGCAGGAGGAGCAAGCAGTACTGTTAATAGCAGCAAAGCAGTAAAACTTTAAACATTAAACCAATCAATTGGGTTTCTATCACCAGCGCGCTGAACTTTTATGTGTTGGTCCGGCGGGTTTAGCCGTTTCCGTCGGCAAAAATACGAGTAACCCGACCCTTGTTATACTATTAATACGAGTATCGCAAAACCTACCCCACACTAATTCCAAGTACTTTTGTCCCCAAAAAAACACAAAACAAAAAAGAAACAGAAAAAGCGGGTGCAATTCTCAACAGGCTAAGGTTCAACCCCCCCCTGGATAGATAGGCGCAATGCAGTAGTTTTTGCCACAGACGTTATAATATTTACCGGCCAACTCTTTCTACGACAAATTTCGTACTGCAGAACCAAACCGATTTAGTGTGCCCCCCACTAACTCATTGAAGCTGTCATCCATATGCAAGTCCGCCTCACAAGCGGTTCTTATTAATAGTAGGATGCATGTGGAAGTTCATCCTTCATGCGACTCGCCGAACACCTCACGGCGCTTCCCGCCTGGTGCGAGCAATGTCTGTCTGGTTGGTAAAAACTCGACATACTCCTTCCCGGCATTGTAGGGATGCGAGGGTTTGTGGTCATACGACTACGACTATGCATGAGTATCAAGTACCCCCCCCCCCCCCCCCCCCCCCCCCCCCCCCCCCCCCCCTGCTCCGTCTGGGAGGGGATGCGTGGTCAATGGTCAAATGACTAATGGCACACAACTAACTAGCACGCCCCCCCCCCTCGCCACTATAGACAACCCCCCCGCCATCCAAAAATAAAAGAGCGATTCTAAAGGGATTCAACCACTGAAAATATCTTCCAACTCTAATTCCAAGTAGTTCCCTCCCTAACAACTTGGGTGCGCCGCAGGGTTACCATTTTTGCATGGCAGACAGCTGTCCCTCCTGGCAACATCAGGTGCAGCAGCAGCAGCAGTAGCAGCAGTAGATGGAGGTATATACGCATGCCTCAGCCAACTGATTGCTCCTTTTCTTGCACTGTCAGGGTGGAGCGGGGGTATGTGTGCATACTTCTAGCTCTAAGCTGCGGGGGTGCCTTCTTTTTAGGCGCGTGGTGACTGACTACGGCAGGTATTGGGGCACTTTCTTGACACGTTTGAGCCCGTAAAACATTTTGTCAACCATCGTACTCACAAAATGACTGCCTATCAACTGAGATTCTATCCAACATCTTTTGATCCGATATACCTGGGTACCACACGCACGCGCGATCAACGGATAAAAAAACCAACGGACACCTAAACCAACGGATCGCAAAACCAACGGACACCTAAACCTCCGTGCACAGCAAGTCCAAGACTACCTACAATATAATATGCTGAACCATCATGTGCATGTGCATTTCCCCGAAGTATTCCTAAAAACTAGTAATTGATAGACTGGCTTCACAGGGTCCGTGTGTGTTACGTCCTTAGAACCTTAATGATTAAAAAAAAAAGTAAAGCAGAAACAGCAGTCACGCAAAAAAACGTAAAAACGTAAATATCGATGCTTGCTGCTGTCTGTTGCCTTAGCTGTGTTAGTGATGCACTAGGTATGGCACTCGTAAGTCCTGCCGGCGACGCCATACCAGGTACGTGATAAACCATGTAACACTCTACTGTAGATGCAACAACTCGTCACCACTTACGTACTTGTTACACCGAAGAAACAAATAAACAAAAAACCAACTACGATGACAACTATGACGAGGATGATTGCTATGGAGGCGGTGGGCAGTACGCACTAATCGAAGATTCAAACTTCAACTTTCAAGTTCAATATCAACCTTCAAACTCAAACTTCAACTTTAAAATTCAAACTTCAAACTTCAAAATTCAATCTCAGAATTCAACTTCAAACTTCAAAATCACATTTCAAACTTCAAAATCAAACTTCATTTTGTTCAACCTCCAAGAGAGACCTGTCCGAACCTCGAAATCAAAGCTCAACTTTAAAGTTCCCACTCACAGTTGTAGTTCAAATTCAAACTTGCAATCAAAGCTCAAAATCAAAAGTTCAAATTTCAAAGTTCAAAATCAAAAGTTCAAAATCAAACCTCAACATCAAAAGTTCAAAATCAAACTTCAAAATCAAACCTCAACATCAAAAGTCCAAAATCAAACCTCCAAACCAAACTTCAAAAAATCAAAAGTTCAAAATCAAACGTTCAAAATCAAAAAGTTTAAACAGCCCCCCCCCCGTGAAGGGCAAGGATAGAGTGCTCCGCCGTAAAGGCGCTCCTCTGCTCCGTTCTGTCACACTCGCGGACCCTCACGGTCGGCCGCCAGCGAGCGTTAGCCAGGATGGGGTCCCAGCGGGTCCTGATCGGAGGACGAGCCTATAGCGCGGTTACCGCACGAGCAAGCGGGGCGGCGGGGGGGGGGGTGTACTTCATTTTCATGCATGGCCGTAGTCGTATGACCATAGACCCTCGCATCCCTACAATGCCGGGACGGAGCATGTCCGGCTTTCACCGAGCAGGCAGACACTGCTAGCACCAAGCGCGGAGCGAAACGTTTAGGTATTAGGCGAGTCACATGAAGGGTGACCTGCATCTTGATAGGGGGGGGGGCGTACTCATTTGTTGCTTGCCTTAGTCATTTGACCATTGACCACGCATCCCTTTCGAGACGGGGGAGGCGTTGCATGGGATGGGGCGGGTTGGGGCGGGGTGGGAGGGGATGATAGTCGTTACCCCGCGAGCTTGACAGTAGCAGTGGCGGTGGAAATAACCAGGTTGTGGTATAAGAGGAGAGGGGAGGGGAGGGGAGAGGAGAGGTGTAGGGTAGGGGAAGATAGCGTAGGGGAGCATAAGCCGGCGACGCCAACAGCAACACCAACCACAACGACAACGACAACCACAGCGGTGACCAAAAACAACAACTCCTGGCGGAAAAAATAGTAATCGATTTCCGCAGTCCATGATCTATAAGCAGTAGACCTTTCAAGGCAGATATATTCCCGATCACGTATGTACGATCTACTGCAGCTCATGTTTCCGGGTGGGACCGGTATGATCTGTACCAGGTATGATCTAGCGCATGCTTTCCTGGGTTGGATCTGTGTTTTTGCAGATCCTGAACAACCTCTCACAGCGGCAGGTGAGGAACTAGATGATCTACGCGATCAGGATACTCGTATACCTGTAGATGATCTAGATCATGAGATATCTGTAGATGATCTAGATCATGATCTATCTGTAGATGGTCTAGATCATGATTTATCTGTAGATGATCTACATCATGATATATCTGTAGATGATCTAGATCATGATCTATCTGCAGATGATCTAGATCATGATCTATCTGCAGATGATCTAGATCATGATATATCTGTACATGATCTAGATCAAGATATATCTATAGATGATATATCTGTAGATGATCTAGATCATGATTTATCTGTAGATGATCTACATCATGATATATCTGTAGATTATCTAGCTCATGATCTATCTGTAGACGATCTGTCCGAGGGGTGGATGGTTGGATTTCTGTTCGCCTTACCTTCGGGTTGGCGAAGTGCGACGCCGTCTTGCCCTTGTGTTCGTGCCTGTAGATGCAAGCGCTCGACATGCGGCTGCTACTGCTGCCGCCGCCGCTGCCGGTGCCCCTCGTCGCGTGCTGTGGCAATCAATCAATCGATACAGAGACAAAACGAAAAAATCAGGGCAGGAGACACTGTAAATTACCAACGCATTATACTAAACAATAGACGCTACGTTGCTGCCTGGACGCAGTAAAAAAAAAGTGCACGTGGGACAGGGGCGCCCAGAAAAAAGAGAAAACGACACACCACAACCCCAGAGGTCGGAATAAAAAACCGTTGCAACCGTTGTGATCACATGATGAAATAAGAAAATGGTGAAAAAAAATATCCTTGTTTTCATTTTTTTCACTTGGTTTTAGTACCCCCCCCCCTAAAGAACATAAAATTCTGTGAGATGTCGAAAAAAAAAAACTGACCACCCTCGCGTGGGACCATACCCTAACGAACAAAAAATTCTGTGAGATGTCGAAAAAAAAAAACCGACCACCCTCGCGTTGGGCCATAAAAAAAGTATGATCGATCAAATCTCCCGTGATTGCATTTAAGACGAGAAACTCGAACAGGAGACACCTTCTGATTGCTGCCCGGACGGCATACATGCATACAGACACTAACAAAAACAACGCCGAACACGACGACAACAACAACAACAACAACAACAACACCAACAACAACAACGTGAGTGGTCTCGCTTCTGGACCTTCAAAGCCTAACCCTGATATACCGCGTGGACTGCTCATCGCGCACAGCGGCTAACGTACGGTACTATACGGTAATGTACCGTTCTTCTTTGGCGCCATGACGCTCTCCATTCCCGATGACATATTCCAATTAAATACAAAAAAGGCAAAATAGCCATCGTCCAGCAATGCCAGTCACTGACCCCGCTACCCCTTCTTCCTTCCCAGCAATACGCCCTTAGATGACCCCCCCCACCCCTCCCTCCCCCCCGTCATCTCGCCACGGCCTCACCTTCTGCGAGGGTTTCAAACCCGCTACCGCCGCCCTACTTTCCACCCGGAGAGGTCCACTCCCCTTCCCCTCCCCCTTTCCCGCCCCCTCCGCTTCCCACCGCCGCGCTGATCGCCCCGCCTCCCTCCCCGCACACGCCACCGGCGCCACCGCTGCTGTCGATGAACCACCACCGTTGTATTTTTCTCGGAATGTTTCAGCGTTCTGACCCCTGCTGGCCATACTTCCAGCGTCGACCTGATCTTCGGTCGGAGCTCCTAGCACGTCCCTGGAGGCGGTGTAGGGGGGGGGTAG